>CM042396.1:31589830-31779830 GCA_023634145.1 Thymallus thymallus
TATTAGAAAATGGAAGAAGTTCAAGATTACGGTCAATCTCCCTCGGTCTGGGGCACCATGCAAGATCTCACCTCGTGGGGCATCAATGATCATGAGGAAGGTGAGGGATCAGCCCAGAACTACACGGCAGGACCTGGTCAATGACCTGAAGAGAGCTGGGACCACAGTCTCAAAGAAAACCAGTAGTAACACACTACGCCGTCATGGATTAAAATTCTGGAGCTCACGCAAGGTCCCCCTGCTCAAGCCAGCGCATGTCCAGGCCCGTCTGAAGTTTGCCAATGATCATCTGGATGATCCAGAGGAGGAATGGGAGAAGGTCATGTGGTCTGATGAGACAAAAATAGAGCTTTTTGGTCTAAACCAATGAGTACAACCCCAAGAACACCATCCCAACCGTGAAGCATGGAGGTGGAAACATCATTCTTTGGGGATGCTTTTCTGCAAAGGGGACAGGACAACTGCACTGTATTGAGGGGAGGATGGATGGGGCCATGTATCGTGAGATCTTGGCCAACAACCTCCTTCCCTCAGTAAGAGCATTGAAGATGGGTCGTGGCTGGGTCTTCCAGCATGACAACGACCCGAAACACACAGCCAGGGAAACTAAGGAGTGGCTCCGTAAGAAGCATCTCAAGGTCCTGGAGTGGCCTAGCCAGTCTCCAGACCTGAACCCAATAGAAAATCTTTGGAGGGAGCTGAAAGTCTGTATTGCCCAGCGACAGCCCCTGAAACCTGAAGGATCTGGAGAAGGTCTGAATGGAGGAGTGAGCCAAAATCCCTGCTGCAGTGTGTGCAAACCTGGTCAAGAACTACAGGAAATGTATGTACCTATGATACAAATAACAGACTTCTACATGCTTTGTAAGTGGGAAAACCTGCAAAATCGGCAGTGTATCAAATACTTGTTCTCCCCACTGTATATAGGTGTATATGTATATGTATATAGGTGTGTATATATATATATGTATATAGGTGTATATGTATATAGGTATATATATATGTATATAGGTGTATATATATGTATATAGGTGTATATATATGTATATAGGTGTATATGTATATAGGTGTATATATATATGTATATAGGTGTATATATATATGTATATAGGTGTATATATATATGTATACAGGTGTGTATATATAGGTGTAGGTGTATATAGGTTTATATGTATTTAGGTGTATATATAGGTGTGTATATATATATATATATATATATATATGTATATAGGTGTATATATATATATATATATATATATATATATATATGTATAGTCCCTACATAGGAAAGCAAGGTGAGATAACTAGTGAATGTACCCTAGTGGTAAATGTTCCATTTGATCCTCTGGTTATTTGAGAGGTTGAATTTGAAACAGATGAATGATGATTCAGACTCCTGCAGTAGAGAACCATTCACACACCAAGCACCAAACATTTCTCCAGAGAGTCATTTTAGGGGTAGAACCGCGACCCGATCAATGCTTTTTTTCTGAGGATATGTCTCAAATGGCACCCATCTTTATACTAGTCTCACTATGCACTATGGGCCCTGGTTAAAAGTAGTACACTAAGTAAGGATTAGGGAGGCATTTGGGACGTAACTGTGATACTATAATATGCAGGCAGGCAGGCTGTTCTCCATTCATCTCTAGAGTGACAACACGCAGAAAACAACCATTTGTCTGATTACATATTAATCCATCGCTAAGAGCAACAAGGCATCGCCTTCATTTACCAAGGTAGACAGTTAATATGTTGCTATACATTGGACCGTTCCTATCTAAGCTAATTCATTATTAAGGCTAACAGAGGGTTTTTGGGGGCCAGGAAGAGAGACAGACTGCCTTCTTAGACCCACTTCAAACTAGACAAATGAAGCTAGCTAACCTAACCTAGAATAATGTTCAGAGGGATAGTGGGTGTAATACAGCAGTACAATAACAACATTTAAACAAGGGAAATCACACTGTTACACCAAATCACTGCGTTACATTGACCATATGAACCAAACAAACAAGTCTAACCTACATGATTTATGTATCTTCTTTCCAGGGAAATTAAGTTATGCAATTACTGCATAGGTAGAATAGCAATAACAAAACAACTTCTGCAGCATTTAGGGTTAGGGAAATGTGAATTATTGTGTGGATTATCATTCATGGACATATTTTTAAATCAAGTCAGAATTTTTTTTAAAGTGGAAATTACAAACTTTAGAAGCTTTGAATAGACTACAAGTTTGCATTTCCCGCTGTACAGGACATTTCCTGCAACAACAGGGTGATCAAATTGAGATCCTACATCTGTAGAATAGCAATATTTAAACAAGTTCATCAGCTTCCAGAATTCCGACCATAATTCTCCAGCTTGGAATCCTTCCAAAGTATTAGAGGCAACATGGCAGCCCCCAATGCTCAAGAATGGGCCACCAGAGTTGAGCTGGGGCTCCAGGTCTCCACAGAAACAGATCTAGAATAACAGCAACCTCTCTATGCAAAATGTTTGTAAGGATTTTTCTAAATATTAGAGGTACCATTTTTTTTGTAGTATCAGTGCACTGATCTTGGGCTATGCCAGATCAAACGCCTGCACAACCTGTATTTCAATGAAACCTGGGAGTTAGCAGCACAGCTTCGCCAGAGGTTTGCACTACACAGTGTAAAATTACGCTATATCCTATTTTCAAGAATTCTGCTCATGCTGGCATAGCTACACATCCAGTGAAGCAGTTAAAAGCCTACTGTTTTCCAGATGCCCCAGTGTACGGCATTTAGATTAGTGTCTCGGGGCAGCACCACCCTCCTGTTCTTTTAACGCAGGAGGCTTTCGGACATTTAGAGCCATATGGGGGCACCCTGCTGGCAAGGTGAAAGTGACCCAATTATTTTTAAGCTGATTGTTCATAGGCTCAGGCTCGCTGCCCTATCAAGGCTGGTTATTCCAGGTAAGCAGACACATCGTCGATTAGTCCATCTAATGATGTGGTGCTTGCTTGGTGTATTGTGTCAAACTGTTCAAACAGACCAATCAATAGCAATTGATAACTCTTTAGGTATCAAAACCATTTCATACAAATAATGAAAAAAATAGCAATTTTCTTTGTGTCTTGAAACGTAACCTGCCTAATAAAAATACTAGTTTTAAAAATCTAAATGTTGGATATCCCTGCTCTGGCTGGATGTCAATAGGAATTACACATCACTTCACAAGCCAGTATAATGTGATTTGCAGTTTGATGCAGCCTGTAAACCATGAGTTTCAGGCCACTGTATTATGGTAAAATTAGGCCCTCAAAAGAAAGGCTTTATGAAATATGTATTGTATTGTCTTAAAGTATGTGATTTTAATGACAACATATTCACTTAGGGTCTCACTTGGTGACGGCCACATGATGCAACAACCATGTCTTTGTCACTAGCAAACACAGTCATGGGTGGTACTGGTAACTCAAAAATTCACTTGAAAGGCACCCTGGGAAATATGCAAATAAGGCTTAAAACCATACATCAACTCTGGTCCTAGAGGGCCGAAACATTTATGGTTTGGGATTTTTGTCTGGTTCTTCAAAGAACCTTCCCATTTATGGTTCTTCAGAGAACCTAAAATGGTTCCCCTATGGAATCGCTCTTAAGAACCTTATTTGGTTCCAACTTGCATCTTAATTTTTTTATTTATAGAGTGTACTGCAGGGGCAGACAAGGAAATAAAAAAAATCAAACACTGCATCTTACAGAACCACCACACTTAATAAGAGTCTATTCCACTCACAGGAAAGAGGAACTTCTTGACTTCCTCCATGGCGTGTGCCATGCGTAGGTAGGCCTCGGGCACGGGGGCAAACACCTCGATGAAGACATGCAGCTCCATAGACAGGTGTGCATACTTGGGCTCAGCACCTGTCCTCAGACCCTCCTCCTGAAACACAAAAACACAGGACAGTTAGAGAGGTTATTAAGGTCTGGGTCTGGGTCTATGTAACCTGTCTTTTAGACAACATGCCCTTTAACAGGTGACCATGGACAGTTCATAATCTACCCTCCCTCTCAGGGCTAAGCAGGTGCATCTCAACATCCCTTCATACAGGGGTAGGACAGCTGTGGTCAGATCCCCTCCCTCAAGTGTAGGACAGCTGTGGTCAGATCCCCGCCCTCAAGTGTATGAGAGCTTTGGTCAGATCCCCGCCCTCAAGTGTATGACAGCTGTGGTCAGATCTCCTCCCTCAAGTGTAGGACAGCTGTGGTCAGATCCCCTCCCTCAAGTGTATGAGAGCTTTGGTCAGATCCCCCCACCCCTCAGGTATAGGGCAGCTTTGGATATAACAGGTGAATATAACAGGTGGATATGACAGGTGTGTATGACAGATGGATATGACAGGTGTGTATGACAAGTGGATATGACAGGTGTGTATGACAGGTGGATATGGCAGGTGTGTATGACAGGTGTGTATGACAGGTGTGTATGGCAGGGGGATATGATCAGTGTGTATGACAGGTGTGTGTGACAGGTGTGTATGGCAGGTGTGTATGACAGGTGTGTATGGCAGGGGGATATGATCAGTGTGTATGGCAGGTGTGTATGGCAGGGGGATATGATCAGTGTGTATGGCAGGTGTGTATGACAGGTGTGTATGGCAGGGGGATATGATCAGTGTGTGTGACAGGTGTGTATGGCAGGTGTGTGTGACAGGTGTGTATGACAGGTGTGTATGGCAGGGGGATATGATCAGTGTGTATGACAGGTGTGTGTAACAGGTGTGTATGACAGGTGGATATGACCGGTGTGTGTGACAGGTGTGTGTGACAGGTGTGTGTGTGTGACAGGTGGATATGAAAAGTGTGTGTAACAGGTGTGTGGAGTATACTTTATGACAGCTCTGTCACCTTGGATTTGTCTCTCATGGAACCTTTATAGATCAGCTATATAAAGGTGGATATAAAATTATTTATTTAACCTTTATTTAACTAGGAAGTCAGTTAAGAACAAATTCTTATTTACAATGACGGCCTAAACCGGCCATACTCAGAAGACGCTGGGCCAAATGTGTGCCGCCCTATGGGACTCCCAATCACAGCCAGTTGTGATACAGACTGGATTCGAACCAGGGTGTCTGTAGTGACGCCTCTAGCACTGAGAGGAAGTGCTTAACTGTTCTTAACTGACTTGCCTAGTTAAATAAAGATAAAAATATATAGAATAATATAACAGGTGTATATAATAAGACAGGTGTATAATATGACAGGTGTATATAATATGACAGGTGTATATAATATAACAGGTGTGTATAATATAACAGGTGTATATAATATACCAGGTGTGTATAATATGACAGGTGTATATAATATGACAGGTGTATATAATATAACAGGTGTATATAATATAACAGGTGTATATAATAAGACAGGTGTGTATAATATAACAGGTGTGTATAATATGACAGGTGTATATAATATGACAGGTGTATATAATATAACAGGTGTATATAATATGACAGGTGTATATAATATGACAGGTGTATATAATATAACAGGTGTATATAATATGACAGGTGTATATAATATGACAGGTGTATATAATATAACAGGTGTATATAATATGACAGGTGTATATAATATGACAGGTGTATATAATATGACAGGTGTATATAATATGACAGGTGTATATAATATAACAGGTGTATATAATATAACAGGTGTATATAATATGACAGGTGTATATCAGCTCTCTCACCTTGGCTTTGTCCCTCATGGAACCTTTTCCCAGTACAGAGATCTTGGCCCCAGTCTCCTCCTGAAGGCGTTTGATCGTGTTTCCCTGAGGGCCAAGAATCTTCCCCACAAAGTTGAACTGAAAACAGGAGAAACAAGAGTGGTTTAGACCACAGAATATATCTACATGGTTCCTTGTGTACCAGCGTGCAGGGAAGCATATGGCTGTGTGTTCTGTACTTGTTGCATAAAGCACAGTGTTTCAGTGTGGGTCATTAGTGGTGCGTGGGTCAGCTGTTTGGTCAACCGCACCCACCCATTGCTAATAACCCATCCGCAACTGCCCGATTATAGTACATGTGATGAAGTGGAGATCAGAGGGCCGCACCCTAACCAGCTAATATTATACATGTGATGAAGTGGAGATCAGAGGGCCGCACCCTAACCAGCTAATATTATACATGTGATGAAGTGGAGATCAGAGGGCCGCACCCTAACCAGCTAATATTATACATGTGATGAAGTGGAGATCAGAGGGCCGCACCCTAACCAGCTAATATTATACATGTGATGAAGTGGAGATCAGAGGGCCGCACCCTAACCAGCTAATATAGAATGTGCTCTGTAGGCTACAGCCAGAGACGGTGGACCGATTTTTTGGTGACCTAAATGTTTCTGCTTATAATTTCCAACATTTTGGAAGGCTATTTGTTAGTCAACTTGTCTATAATTAGAGACTAAATAAACCCTTGCTCGCCAGAATAATGTCATAAATCGATAGAATGAATCTACTTGACATCGATACAGTTCTCTGTCATCTCTGCTTCTTTTGCTGAGCAAAGACTTTTAGGGACCGGGGAGACAAAAAACTGGAAAGATTTTCTGTGCAAAATGTCCAAATGACATCAGTTTGACCGTTGTAAGGAAATAGAAAGCTGTGAAAACGACCCAACATGTTTCTGATAAGATTTCAGGTGGGCTTGAATGCATATTTTATGTGATTGAAATACTATCAGCTTTTATGATGCTGATAAAGACAGATGGTATCAAACTGCATTTGCATTCTCCCAAGATGCTGAAAGAAATAAATCATATTTCTCCACTCTTGCTCCCGAGTCCACATTTGGTGTCATTTTACTGCAAGAAATACTTAATTCTGCAGAGGTTAATAATAAGGCTATGTGAGAGGTTATAGACCTACAGTCAGCGTCCAGATTCCAGTTTCCATTCAACCCATCTGAACAGTAGGCTACAGTTTTCTCATGTCTCTCTCTTGTCCCTGTGCAACAGACATGGTGAGTAATATGTTAGGAAGATCAAATCACAGTATCGAATCTCAATAAATATAGAATCATGAGAATCGCAATACATATCCTATCGGCACCCAAGTATCATGATAATATTGTATTGTGAGGTTTCTGGCAATTCCCATCCAGAAACCTGGGGGGGAGGGGCAAACAATAATAAGTTGGCCAACATTTAGACACTTAAGACACTCCTACTCTGAAACACTTATTAACACATGCCCTGGTTTGTTTTTGGGATGGTCTGCATACCCCCAGTCACCCATGTGATCCAAGCCCTGCTGTTGAATGAAGGAGAGGAGAGAAGAGGAGATATTTAAGAAGAGGGAGAAGGCTTACCCTTGGATACTGTTTGACAGGTATGAGCACGCGCTCCTTCAGTTTGATATTCTTGACAGTGAAAAGGTCCAGGTACGTGTCGCCTCCTTCCTTTTTGGGCTCACCTTTCTGGATTCTCTCGATTTCTACAATGGAGAATTCAATTGATTCAAACACATCATACTATGTTAGTTACCATGTAATGTAATTAAAGCTTCAACATGTAACCCGACCAAATTCACATAGAAATGTGAATGATAGATCTGTCATTCTCATTGAAAGGAAGTCTAAGAAGCAAAGATCTGTTTCTATGCTTTCTATTCTTAAGTTTAGTTTTTGAGTATTGTACTTTAGGTTTTCTACACCAGCTTCAACATGTTTGGTTATTGATAATATATTCCACAGTGGTTTAGATGGTAATGTGATTCTCTACACTATACTAGTTTATTACAGTGGTTTAGATGGTAATATGATTCTCTATACTAGTTTATTACAGTGGTTTAGATGGTAATATGAGTCTCTATACTAGTTTATTACAGTGGTTTAGATGGTAATATGATTCTCTATACTAGTTTATTACAGTGGTTTAGATGGTAATATGATTCTCTACACTCTACTTGTTTATTACAGTGGTTTAGATGGTAACGGTCCCAGTCTGGGTCTCTAGGATGAGATAATAACAGATCATCTTCATCTCATCCCCTCATAAGTCAAGGTCAGTACCATCAGACACCACAGCAGGCCGATTTAACCTGGCATTTCCAAGTCATATTTTTTGCATTGTGACTCATTGTGATACAGTATCTTGAGGCACAACATAAACCAAGCCACTTTTCTAGCAGCAATGAACCATCATGCCTTCATCTGTGATCTCAAAGACACTGACTGACTGTCAGCCACCAGAGGGTCTTGATAGGGTCCGACCAACACACACAATTTAGGAAACACTGACTAACGTTTTTTCTCACAATTCAGGCCATCCAGCTACATAATATCTATAAATACCTCCACACCCGCAGGCTACAGTACTGTGTTAGATTTCCATTCCAGAAGGTCTGTGTTATAATGCAAATCACATGGGTGGAAAGGACAGAGGAAAAACATAGTTCCTCATGGAAAGGTGTGTCAGATCTAGCTGGAACTCTAGGGTACACACGTTTAACAACTCACTGATGTGCTTCTCCAGACAAAAGCCTTTCAACATCTTATCTGTAATATTTTGATAATCTGATTTAACAGAATGGCACAGATTAAGCGTAGACCAGGACTAAAATGTACTGTAATTTCAATGGGGATTCACCATTGAACGTCATTTTTAGTCCAGGACTAGACTTAAAATGTGTCCTGGAAACGGGCCTATAAACACATAGCGTCCCTCACTGGCCAAATAGCAATAGGACACATGTTTTTACAGACAAACGCTACATTCTTAGGCTGTGGTGATACAAATATTGTTACACACGCGGTTACAATGTAGCAACAAACACTGTTACAATGTATCAACGCTGTTAACATATCGACACACACGTTACAGTGCATCAAATTGACGCTGTTACAATGTATTTATCAACACACGCTGTTACAATGTACTAAATTGAAGCTGTTACAATGTACTAAATTGACGTTGTTACAATATACTAAATTGAAGCTGTTACAATGTACTAAATTGAAGCTGTTACAATGTATTTATCAACACACGCTGTTACAATGTACTAAATTGACGTTGTTACAATATACTAAATTGAAGCTGTTACAATATACTAAATTGACGTTGTTACAATGTACTAAATTGAAGCTGTTCCAATGTACTAAATTGACGTTGTTACAATATACTAAATTGAAGCTGTTACAATGTACTAAATTGAAGCTGTTCCAATGTACTAAATTGACGTTGTTACAATGTACTAAATTGAAGCTGTTACAATGTACTAAATTGAAGCTGTTCCAATGTACTAAATTGACGTTGTTACAATGTACTAAATTGACGTTGTTACAATGTACTAAATTGAAGCTGTTACAATGTACTAAATTGACCTTGTTACAATGTACTAAATTGACGTTGTTACAATGTACTAAATTGAAGCTGTTACAATGTACTAAATTGAAGCTGTTCCAATGTACTAAATTGACGTTGTTACAATGTACTAAATTGACCTTGTTACAATGTACTAAATTGACGTTGTTACAATGTACTAAATTGAAGCTGTTACAATGTACTAAATTGAAGCTGTTCCAATGTACTAAATTGACGTTGTTACAATGTACTAAATTGAAGCTGTTACAATGTACTAATATGAAGCTGTTACAATGTACTAAATTGAAGCTGTTAAATTGTACTAAATTGACGCTGTTACAATGTATTTATCAACACACGCTGTTACAATGTACTAAATTGACGCTGTTACAATGTATTTATCAACACACGCTGTTACAATATACTAAATTGAAGCTGTTACAATGTACTAAATTGAAGCTGTTCCAATGTACTAAATTGACGTTGTTACAATGTACTAAATTTAAGCTGTTACAATGTACTAAATTGAAGCTGTTCCAATGCACTAAATTGACGTTGTTACAATGTACTAAATTGAAGCTGTTAAATTGTACTAAATTGACGCTGTTACAATGTATTTATCAACACACGCTGTTACAATGTACTAAATTGAAGCTGTTCCAATGTACTAAATTGACGTTGTTACAATATACTAAATTGAAGCTGTTACAATGTACTAAATTGAAGCTGTTACAATGTATTTATCAACACACGCTGTTACAATGTACTAAATTGACGTTGTTACAATATACTAAATTGAAGCTGTTACAATGTATTAAATTGAAGCTGTTACAATATACTAAATTGAAGCTGTTACAATGTACTAAATTGAAGCTGTTACAATATACTAAATTGACGCTGTTACAATGTATTTATCAACACACGCTGTTACAATATACTAAATTGAAGCTGTTAAATTGTACTAAATTGACGCTGTTACAATGTATTTATCAACACACGCTGTTACAATGTACTAAATTGACGTTGTTACAATATACTAAATTGAAGCTGTTACAATGTATTAAATTGAAGCTGTTACAATATACTAAATTGAAGCTGTTACAATATACTAAATTGACGCTGTTACAATGTATTTATCAACACACGCTGTTACAATATACTAAATTGAAGCTGTTACAATGTACTAAATTGATGCTGTTACAATGTACTAAATTGAAGCTGTTACAATGTATTAAATTGACGCTGTTACAATGTATTAAATTGACGCTGTTACAATGTATTAAATTGACGCTGTTACAATGTACTAAATTGAAGCTGTTACAATGTACTAAATTGACGCTGTTACAATGTATTAAATTGAAGCTGTTACAATGTACTAAATTGATGCTGTTACAATGTACTAAATTGACGCTGTTACAATGTATTAAATTGACGCTGTTACAATGTATTAAATTGATGCTGTTACAATGTATTAAATTGACGCTGTTACAATGTACTAAATTGACGCTGTTACAATGTATTAAATTGACGCTGTTACAATGTACTAAATTGACGCTGTTACAATGTATTAAATTGACGCTGTTACAATGTATTAAATTGACTTCGAACCCCTACTGTTGTGAAGTTCAATAATCAATACAAAAGTTGCTAGTCAATGTAAAACGTTGGCTAGTTGTCTTTTCCAAACAACTTTCGCTTCAATAGTAGGCTACTCAAAATAAACAATCACAACTGGTAAGCGTTGACGTGATTATAGACGTTTCAAAGGGACCTACATGCAGCTCTGAATAGCATTCTCTCTATCCAAAATACACTATATTTTTGGATTAGGCCTACCAACCAGAGGACAGCAAACAGTATTTAGAGCTTTGGTGATGGTGGTTTTCTGTGGCCTAATACCACACACACAATAAGGGCTGTAATGTATCTGCCCGACAAAAAGAACCCTAAACATCCTACCATACTCTCTTTCTCTCGGGGTTGCGGACATAGGCTACAGAAAGCCCATTTGGCCCATATATAGATGAGGCTGCAGCTTTGAGAGTGGGACTTCGGCTAGGCTACTACGTGCGCATTTTCAAGGGAGTTAGATATTTCAGGGGAAGTTCACAAACTTGATTAGAAAAGCTATTTTTATGGTTCCATTCAACCATTTGTTTCCAACGTTTGCTAAACCGTGTCTATATCACGTGTCACACTGTAGCCTAACTGCGGTGTGGTGACGGCTCGTAGCCAGTGGCCAGGCTATGAAAGGATTTATTGTTTGCAGGATTTACAGACCCGCTATACCCGTCCCGTCTAGTCCACACAGTCCAGCCAAGGTGCGTCCTTTTCAAAACGCTCATAGCAATAAACCTTAACGCACCCGTCCCGTCTAGTCCACACAGTCCAGCCTAGGTGCGTCCTTTTCAAAACGCTCATAGCAATAAACCATAACGCAATCCATAAAATGTAAATCCTTTTGAGCGAAGGAAGCATTCGTTTTTACCTGCAGATAAAAGTTTCATCGCGTGCGTAAATGACACGTCCAGACTGTCCTTCTCCGCGAGGAGCTCCGGGAGGTACTTGCTTTCTTGATTCTCCATGTTGAGTTTAAATCAGTTAGAAATGCTAATTGTGCAATTAAAAACAAACTTCGGGTGGATAGAAAAAATAAACAACAACAGTAGAATAAATAGTCCAATAAAGTTACGTAAGCAGTGCCCAAATATCCACTTCTTCGCGCAGATCAAAATCGCTGCTTCGCATGAAGAGCTCTCGCTGCTACGGCACGGCTGCTGAGGAGGGCGTTTGGGTTTTCCTGTCGCGGCGCTTTGCCTGTTGAAAATGGAGACGGATGCATGCGACCGTCGAATAAAGAATAAACGGAAGTGAGGTCAGTGCGATCGGTCTACTGCCCGGTGCTTTGGCGCCACCTACTCCCGCCTTTTGAATGTTGTTGCGCGCCTCCCATGATGTTGCCCCCAGATACCGAACTAAGGCCAGTTCTGCGTTCTCAGAATGGACTTAACTCATTGGTTCAGCAAAGGCCGAACATTGATTGTATATAAGGGCTCTGAGTGCCTTGGGTGTGTTGCGGCATGTGCAACATTCAGAACTTTGAGATATTTCTCTCTCTCAGAACAATTCCTAGACAAAGTTTCTCTCTCGTATGGGATTTACATATAGTTATTGATGAATCAACGTAGGAACAGTCACAATATGTTGAACCACTACATTTAAACGTGTACATGATACTTTATCCCCCCGGGACAATAAAATCAGTAAACGTGAAGTAGATATAACCCTTATGTAGGCTATAGAGCAGCAGACAAGTTTCCATATTATACACAGAGGTTTGTGTCTGCGCCTCTCAATGTACTTCTATCTGAGTTCTATGTAATGTTGCACCCCATCTGAATATGCCCCTGATACAGTGATGCCAAAATGTATTGGGGCAGTGACACATTTGTTGTTGTTTTGGCTCTGTACTCCAGTACTTTGGATTTGATACAATGACTATAAGGTTAAAGTGCTGAATGTCTGCTTTAATTTTTGAGGGCATCGCCCATATCGGGTGAACCGTTTAGATATTACAGCACTTTTTGTACATGGTCTCCCCCATCTTAGGGGAGCAAAATTATTGGGACAAATTCACTTGTATGTGTATTAAAGTACTGAAACGTTTTGTATTTGTCCCATATTTATAGGCTAGCACGCAATGACAACGCCAAGCTTGTGACTACAAACTTGTTATATGGATTTGCAGTTTGCCCATAATTGTAAATAATATATTGGAACCATTTTGGAGTCACTTGTATTGTAAATAAGAATGTAATATGTTTCTGAACACGTCTACATTAATGTGGATGATACCATGGTTACAGATAATCCTGAATGAATCGTGAATAATGATGAGTGAGAAAGTTACGTATGTATACCAGATACCCCCAAGACATGCTAACTTTCACCATTACCAATGACCCGGGTAGCTCATATGGTAGAGCATGGCGTGTTGTGGGTTCGATTCCCACGGGGACCAGTACGAGAAAAAAAAAAGTATGATCGTGTCTGCACTAACTAACTGTAAGTCGCTCTGGAAAAGAGTGTCTGCTAAATGACTAAGATGTAAACATTTTATATCTGCAAGACATGCTAACCTCTCACCATTACCAATAACAGGGGAGGTTAGCATTTTATATCTGCAAGACATGCTAACCTCTCACCATTACCAATAACAGGGGAGGTTAGCATTTTATATCTGCAAGACATGCTAACCTCTCACCATTACCAATAACAGGGGTGGTTAGCATTTTATATCTGCAAGACATGCTAACCTCTCACCATTACCAATAACAGGGGTGGTTAGCATTTTATATCTGCAAGACATGCTAACCTCTCACCATTACCAATAACAGGGGTGGTTAGCATTTTATATCTGCAAGACATGCTAACCTCTCACCATTACCAATAACAGGGGTGGTTAGCATTTTATATCTGCAAGACATGCTAACCTCTCACCATTACCAATAACAGGGGGGGTTAGCATTTTATATCTGCAAGACATGCTAACCTCTCACCATTACCAATAACAGGGGTGGTTAGCATTTTATATCTGCAAGACATGCTAACCTCTCACCATTACCAATAACAGGGGAGGTTAGCATTTTTGGGGGGGATATGATATTTATGCCTCTGTAACTTTCTCACTAATCATTATTAATGTTTAACTCATAATTATCCGAAAACAAATCAAATAAAATGTTATTGGTCACATACACGTGTTTAGCAGATGTTATGGAGGGTGTAGCGAAATTCTTGTGCTTCTAGCTCCGACAGTGCAGTAATATCTAACAAGTAATATCTAACAGTTTCACAACATATACCCAAATACACATACATCTAAGTAATGCATGGATTGAGATACAGTGACATAGTAAGCTTTATAGTATACAGTATACACATTAGAGATTGGTGAAGCAGTATGTAAACACTATTAAGTGACTAAGATACTTGTATAGCGTACAGTTGATGGATGGATGGATGGATGGATGGATGGATGGATAGATAGATAGATAGATAGATAGATAGATAGATAGATAGATAGAATCTTATACGTTTATACATATGAGATTAGTGCAAGATACAGAAACATCATTAAAGTGACTAGTGTTTCATTTCCTTAAAGTGGCCGGTGATTTCTAATCAGTGTCTATAGGCAGCAGCCTCTGATGTGCTAGTGATGGCTGTTTAACAGTCTGATGGACTTGAGATAGAAGCTGTTTTTCAGTCTCTCGGTCCTAGCTTTGATGCACCTGTACTGACCTCGCCTTCTGGATGATAACGGGGTGAACAGGCAGTGGCTCGGGTGGTTGATGTCTTTGATGATCTTCTTGGCCTTCCTGTGGCATCGGGTGCTGTAGGTGTCCTGGAGGGCGGGAAGTTTGCCCCCAGTAATGCGTTGGGTATCATCCACATTAATGTAGAAGTGTTTAGAAACATATTATATTCTTATTTACAATAAAAGTGACTCCAAAATGATGCAATATATTATTTAACATTAATCCTAGTCGGCACAAAATAATCTGTAAACAAAACCAAAACAAACTGCAAATATATCAATATGGGTCAAATACTAAACGTTTCAGTACTTTGACTACTTACATTTGTCCCAATACTTTTGGTTCCCTAAAATGGGGGACTATTGTACAAAAAGTGCATTAATTTCTCAACAGTTCACCAGATATGGATGAAAATACCTTCAAACTAAAGATTACACTTCTGCACTTTATCACTGTACATTCAAAGTGCTGCAGTACAGAGCCAAAACAACTAAAAATGTGTCACTGTCCAAATACTTTTGGACCTAACTGTCTGTAATGGGAGTATCCAACAAACCTGAGCACTGCCGGGATTCAAACCCTGCCTTGATGTCAAGGTAGGTTACTGTATGACTGGGGATGTGACCCGGAAGCCTCTGAACAATTCATTTTAAGATGTATGCTGCCCCTCTGTGGTCAAAGCAGTCATTACTTCCCATTAATGGCTCTGTAGATCAGTGAGTGGTCATGGTTTAATGTTGTGACTTGTGACATGTTGGGTCACCCAACTAATAGCTTTCACGTGTTCCTCAAACTCAATAAACTGTATTTGTAGACATCAATCAATCTTTAGCTGTGTCAGTAGCCTATAGCCTCTGAGTGTGACCCACTAGTGAACCACCAATGGTCCCCATCAGGGTAGAACTCATTAGGGCACACCGTAGCAAAACGTTTCAAAATGTTGTGTAACAGAAAACGAAAATGAGAGTATCTTATAGGACAAGTCCAGGTAGTCCCGACCTGTTTCAGTCTGGTTTATTCTGTTGGGTGCATAATGAATACAACCCAGCTGCAGGATACCAGTATTCCTTCAGTAATTATTTACCCAATGAAGCTGGTGCCAGTGCTTGACTTAGCTGTTAATGAGGAATGATTAGGGTTGAGGTTAGAGTCCGTGATTAGTAGCCGGTGGAATGGGACAGTTTCATACCTTCACTATTCTGCTGTAAAAGTCAACGTGAATAAACACTGACGTGAATAAACAGTGATTTGTCAATCCTCTCCTGGAGTGTAAACTATTACCATCGACCCCCCCCCTGTGTGTACCCGAATGTGAATCAATTTGAAATAAATGAAAGCAAACATAGTCTGCAGTAAATGCTTATGGGAGGCCGTGGCGTCTGCGTCCCCTCTTTAACTCTCAGCACTAAAGTTGATCTATCTCTGACCATTACCATGGCTGCGTCCCAAACGGCACCCTATTCTCTATAAAGTGCACTACGTTTGACCAGAGCCCCTGGTCAAAAATACTACACTATGTAGGAATATGATGCCATTTGGGACGCAGTCTATGTTATTAGCACTGGGGTCTGCAAGGTTGTCCTGATTGCACTTGTCATTGATAAAATGGATGATGTGTGAACTGAATAGCAATTGGCTCATAAAAGGAGGAATTACTTTTTCTTGGCAAGTGGGTGCAGTTCCAAATAAGAACTAGTTGACTCCCTTTGCGTTCAGTCCATAGCCGCGGGAAGTAGGGGTGCTGAGGGTGCTTCAGCGCCCCTGAAAAATCACAATTAAACAAATATATGAATAAAAATAAATATGATTTTTTGAAATAAATATTTTTTCACAAAAGTAGTGCACTGGGCCTTTACTAGTATTAGCTAGTAATTAAGAACAGTATTTTGCAGGATTCAATAGTTGGAATTCTAAGAGTTGTTGCCCTGTCCCTTTCTCTGTGATTTCACATTCTAATGGAATCCAGAAAGAACAAAACTCTGTCCTCAAACATTTACATCAAAACCCTGTCCTCAAACATTAACATCAAATCCCTGTCCTCAAACATTTAGATCAAAACCCTGTCCTCAAACATTTAGATCAAAACCCTGTCCATAATCAAAGAGATCAGCAGGATAAGCTCTCTCTTGAGAAAGATACCCCCACCCCGAGCAGGTCAGACCAGGCCTCTTCATTATTTAACCCCACAGACGAGAAACCCCAAGCGGAAGGTAAACCTCCCATCACAGAGTACTACTCCCTCATTGAAATGAAGGATAAATTCAGCCAGCTAGAGGTAAGGCAGGTGGAGCTGGAACAGCAGTGATTACACTCCAGTCAGCCCAGACCCAGACAACAGTCCAGCACAACAACACCCCCTTAACTAGACCTGGAGAGCTGGAGGTGGAGAGAGACATATCTGCACTCTGGACTGTAGTGAGACAACATCAACAGGAGAAAGAGCAGGAGCAGGAGAAGAACAGAGCACTAGAGGAGAGGATCAGACTGCTGGAGGAGAAGATAAGAACGATGACGGGTGACAGAGAACAACCCGTTAGAGAGCTGGCCACCTCCACAGAGAAGCGGGCAGAACAGACCACCTCAGATCCTGACCACAGCCTCGATATTAGAGCAGAACTGTCCAACCTAGACCCTGACCATAGCGTCGACATCACAGCAGAACAGACAAATGAAGAACCCCAAGCCCAGGGGATCTCACCCCCTCTGAACCTGACACCCTCAGCACACGGGGACAAACACCTAACTGGAGGTGACAGCATTCCCTCCCCATATGCCCCCCTAGACACAACTACGACAACATAACCAACAAAAAAGGGTCACAACTCCTGCAGCTCTGTCAGACTCTGTATTATGTACATAGTCAATGGTAGGCTTCGAGGGGACTCCTATGGTAGGTACACCTACAGCTCATCTCTTGACAGTAGTACTGTAGACTACTTTATTACTGACCTCAACCCAGAGTCTCTTAGAGCGTTCACCCTAGCCCACTGACACCCCTATCAGATCACAGCAAAATCACACTCTACTTGAACAGAGCAATACTCAATCATGAGGCATCAAAGCCAAAG
The DNA here is from genome assembly GCA_023634145.1 of Thymallus thymallus. Classification (NCBI taxonomy): domain Eukaryota; kingdom Metazoa; phylum Chordata; class Actinopteri; order Salmoniformes; family Salmonidae; genus Thymallus; species Thymallus thymallus. The sequence goes on from CM042396.1 coordinate 31,607,561, forward strand.
GAATTGAATAATATTAAGATATGGTATGGATGGAACAAATTCCAACAAATTCAATCCCTTTTAGACAACTTCCTGGACAAAATGTTTCACTGTAATAGTGAAGGTGTGGACTTCCAGGTGTCATGGAGAGCGAGTGAGTTGTGTGTTGGGTTGCTCCATTGCACTTACTATACCTTTTTGCAATTTGCATTTAATTCAATCCGCACTGTCACAGAGTATTGTCTGTTCGTTTAATTAGTCTTTGTTTAAGTGTTGTTTAACTACCTTTTCGTGTCGGATGTCTCGGTCTTTGAAGTCCAAACGTGCGTCAGAAGTTACTCCTAGCATGGCAGATAGTGTCCACAATAATGGCGCGGCTTCTGGTCCCTGCTCTCAAGCGATCACTCGCGCAGACCTCCATGATTTTCGGGTAGCTATGTTCGCCGACCTACCGGCCCTGATTGCTACCCAGGTGCAGTTGGTTATCGAGGCGGTTCTGAAGCCGGCTATTGACGCGGCTCTGGGTCCCATCTCTTCAGCCCTGGATGGCCTTAGGGTCGCTGTCGAAGCACAGGGTCGCCGAATCTCGGACCTCGAGCGGGGTCTATCCGACTAGAGCGACCGGGTCGTCACTCTAGAGCTAGCTGTCACGCGCCTTAACTCTAAATGCGTGCAGATGGCTGACAAGATAGACGATCTCGAGTTGAGATCGCGTCGCTGCAACCTGCGTGTTGTGGGTATCCCTGAAAGAGTGGAGGGGTCGGATCCAGTGGCCTTCATGTCCGTTTTCTTTACGGAGGTCCTCTGCAATTTTCTTGCGCCCTCCCCCATGAAGCTGGACAGAGCTCATCGCCTCGGCCCCCCTCCTACGGACAGCGCTGTCAACGCAAGACCGAGAGTGGTGATCGTGAAGTTTCACAACTTCAGAGACAAGGAGGCAATCATCCGCAGGCCTGCGAAGGAACAACTACACTTCCACGGCAAGAAAGTCCACATCTTCCCGGACTTCATGTCTGTTGTGGCCAAGAAAAGGGCAGCGTTTCTGAAACGCATTCTCTACGAGAAGAAAGTCCGGTTCTCCTTGTGTTTCCCAGCGAAGCTGCATGTCGACCACAACGGTGAGAACCTTCGGTTTGATTCTCCTGAAGAGGCAAAAGCCTGGCTCTGCCGAAATGTTTGATTGATCTTTGCCAGCCTTCTCATTGATATGTAGCCTAAGGCCCAGCCACTCATCTACATCTTAGGTACGCCTGTCTCTGGAAAAAAAAACTATGCCCACTACAGTGTGTTTATTTCAAATTAACAATTCATATGTTTAATTTCATTTTTATTACTATTTTGTTTATATATATATTTTTTTTTTTTTCAATCGTTAATTTACTGACTTGCTAATTGAATTGTTAATTTGTTATTTATTTTATACATTTTTACTCCCATATAGGCTTGGATACAGATATCCCTCTTCCTAGCTAGAGGGTATTATTATTTTTTATTTTTTCATCTAATGTGTGGTAAATAAATGTATGTATAGATTTTGTTTAACGTAGGATGGCATACTAGTATACGACTGTATAGCTTCCCGTATTTACCTCATACTTGCCTGGGGTATTGTGTTTATATATTCACAGAACTTTATCATATATACATATTTTTTATTTCCATTTTATTTTTGACCACTATGTATGTAGGCATGGGTGAATGTAGGTAGGAGTATATAAGCAGGTAGGTGTGTGTGTGTGTGTGTGTGTGTGTGTGTGTGTGTGTGTGTGTGTGTGTGTGTGTATGTGTATGTGTGTGTGTGCATACACGTCTTAAAAGTATGTGTGTGGGCTTGTGGCTGGGTTTGGTGGTGGCTGCGTATCCATTTGTGTGTGTTTGTGTACAATATGTGTTGATGTGTCTTATGGTCTCAATGTGTGTGCGCTTATTGCTGCCTGTATGTTTAGAAATTATTCCTTGTGCTCATGTTGGTTTGTTTATGTAGATATGCTAGCAAGTATAAGCACCTTTGTGTGTAATTTATGTTGGTGATGTATAGTTAAGTCACTGTGTTCTAACACATTGTTTAAGTTGCTAAATGCATTGAGTTCTTTTAAGTTGTATACTGTATGTGCGACGGCGTCTCCCACGTTCACTGCTTAATATTCACGGGAGCTACGTCAGGGTTTTGGTGCTATCTCCAGGTGTGGAGACTGGTTACTTGGGAAGGGGGGGTGGGAGCAATTTGTTTGTATGGATGTATTTGTCTTTTTTTGTCTATTAGATGTGTGTTCTCTCCCTTTCTCTTTTATGTTTTTCCTTCTTTTTTAGTTTTTTCTGTTTTTTTCACTAAAGCTTGTCCGGTCTCTTAATTTCTCCTCTTTTAAATAGTAAACATGGCTAGCACCAGTAGTGTTGCTGGACGTGCGCCTGCGCCTATTAAGTTCATATCTTGGAACGTAAAATCGATGAACGCCCCAGTTAAGAGGTCTAGGGTCCTCTCTCATTTGAAAAAGTTTGGAGCGGATGTGGTTTTCTTACAGGAGACACATCTTCGCATTAATGACCACTCAAGGTTACAAAAGTGTATATACAGTGGGGAGAACAAGTATTTGATACACTGCCGATTTTGCTACTTACAAAGCATGTAGAGGTCTGTAATTTTTATCATAGGTACTCTTCAACTGTGAGAGACGGAATCTAAAAATCCAGAAAATCACATTGTATGATTTTTAAATAATTAATTTGCATTTTATTGCATGACATAAGTATTTGATCACCTACCAACCAGTAAAAATTCCGGCTCTCACAGACCTGTTAGTTTTTCTTTAAGAAGCCCTCCTGTTCTCCACTCATTACCTGTATTAACTGCACCTGTTTGAACTCGTAACCTGTATAAAAGACACCTGTCCACACACTCAATCAAACAGACTCCACACACTCAATCAAACAGCTGTGTAAGGACATCAGGGATAAAATTGTAGACCTGCACAAGGCTGGGATGGGCTACAGGACAATAGGCAAGCAGCTTGGTGAGAAGGCAACAACTGTTGGCGCAATTATTAGAAAATGGAAGAAGTTCAAGATGACGGTCAATCTCCCTCCGTCTGGGGCACCATGCAAGATCTCACCTCGTTGGGCATTAATGATCATGAGGAAGGTGAGGGATCAGCCCAGAACTACACGGCAGGACCTGGTCAATGACCTGAAGAGAGCTGGGACCACAGTCTCAAAGAATCCTGCAGCGCACGCAAGGTCCCCCTGCTCAAGCCAGCGTATGTCCAGGCCCGTCTGAAGTTTGCCAATGACCATCTGGATGATCCAGAGGAGGAATGGGAGAAGGTCATGTGGTCTGATGAGACAAAAATAGAGCTTTTTGGTCTAAACTCCACTCGCCGTGTTTGGAGGAAGAAGAAGGATGAGTACAACCCCAAGAACACCATCCCAACTGTGAAGCATGGAGGTGGAAACATCATTCTTTGGGGATGCTTTTCTGCAAAGGGGACAGGACGACTGCACCGTATTGAGGGGAGGATGGATGGGGCCATGTATCGCGAGATCTTGGCCAACAACCTCCTTCCCTCAGTAAGAGCATTGAAGATGGGTCGTGGCTGGGTCTTCCAGCATGACAACAACCCGAAACACACAGCCAGGGCAACTAAGGAGTGGCTCCGTAAGAAGCATCTCAAGGTCCTGGAGTGGCCTAGCCAGTCTCCAGACCTGAACCCAATAGAAAATCTTTTGAGGGAGCTGAAAGTCCGTATTGCCCAGCGACAGCCCCGAAACCTGAAGGATCTGGAGAAGGTCTGTATGGAGGAGTGGGCCAAAATCCCTGCTGCAGTGTGTGCAAACCTGGTCAAGAACTACAGGAAATGTATGATCTCTGTAATTGCAAACAAAGATTTCTGTACCAAATATTAAGTTCTGCTTTTCTGATGTATCAAATACTTATGTCATGCAATAAAATGCAAATTAATTATTTAAAAATCATACAATGTGATTTTCTGGATTTTTGTTTTAGATTCCGTCACTCACAGCTGAAGAGTACCTATGATAAAAATTACAGACTTCTACATGCTTTCTAAGTGGGAAAACCTGCAAAATCGTCAGTGTATCAAATACTTGTTCTCCCCACTGTATAGCCAAGTTTTTCACTCCCTTTTTAACTCCAAAGCAAGGGGGGTTGCAATCTTGGTTAGCAGCAGAGTACAGTTTACTGTGTCCAATGTTATCTCTGACAGCAATGGCAGATATTTAATCATAACCGGCACTCTCTGGCACACGCCTGTGGTGCTGGTTAACGTGTATGCCCCAAACTTTGATGACGTTTTTTTTTGCCAACCACTTGCTGGGGGAAATTCCTTCCTTGGATACCCACCGTTTGATATTTGGCAGAGATCTGAAATGCGTTGCTAGTCCAGCTCTGGATCGCTCCAACCCACGGAATGCCTCTCCCTCTGCTATGTCTAAAGCCTTTTCTGATTTTATGGTTGAGAATGGGTGTACTGATCTGTGGAGATTTCTTTACCCCCAGGCAAGAGAATATTCTTTTTTTTCACGTGCACCACGTATTGACTATGTTTTTATTGATCAGGCGCTGCTTCCAAATGTGACCTCCTCTGAATACTTACCCATTGTAATTTTGGACCATGCACCCCTAGCCCTGGATATTGTTTTGTCAGTGCAACCGCGTTCTCCTCCCTGTTGGAGATTCAATTCTCTTCTCCTTTCTGACATAGACTTCTGTAATCTAATTTCCACCTCCATTGATAACTTTCTCTTTTCCAACCAGACAGATTCCACGTCTCACTCTCTTTTATGGGAGACACTCTAACCCTAACCCTAACCTGAGGGGCGTTATTATCTCCTACTCTTCTTATTTAAACAAAACCCGTAGGGCTAAACTTGAGGAGCTTTCCTCGGCCATCCTTGACTTGGACCGACGATATGCCTTGGCCCCTTCCCCTGAGCTATATAAACAGCGCTTAAACTTACAGTCTGAATTCAACCTTGTTTCTACTAAGGATGCTGAGCGGTTATTTTACGCTCACGTGCTACCTATTTTGAGCATGGAGACAGGGCCACTCGCCTGCTGGCACATCAATTGAAACGACGGTCTGCTACGCAGCTGATTCCCCAAATTGCAGATGCCTGCCAAACTTTGACCTCGGATCCTAAAGGAATCAATGACACCTTTACATCCTTATACTCCTCCCTATAAACATCAGAGTCCCCGACAGACAAGTCCTGACGGCTTTCCCACTGAGTTTTTAAAGATATTTCAGGTCAAGTTAGCACCCTTACTACTATCTGTATACAACGAGTCGCTTGAACGCGGCACGTTGCCCCTGACTTTAACGCAGGCATCTATAGCGCTGCTTCTTAAAAAAGGAAAAGACCCCACTTCCTGTTCTTCGTATAGGCCCTTAAGCCTCCTTAATGTAGATGTTAAGGTGCTTGCGAAGCTTATCGCACAACGCTTGGAGACGGTCCTACCGGGAATCATTTCGGAGGATTAAACTGGCTTTATCAAGGAGAGACATTATTTTTTCAACATTCGGACTTTGTTTAATATTATTTATTCCAAGCAAGTCTCTGAGTGCCCTGAGCTGGTAATCTCTCTGGATGCGGAGAAGGCTTTTGATAGAATTGAATCTCTTTGCAGTTCTTGGAAAGTTTGGGTTTGGGGACATGTTTTGCTTGTGGATCCGCCTACTGTACGCATCCCCTCAGGCCAGTGTCTGCACCAAAGACACCCGTTCCAACTATTTTGCCCTGGGACGCAGCACTAGGCAGGGGTGTCCTCTGTCCCCTCTACTGTTCACCATTGCGATTGAGCCCCTTTCTGTTGCCTTGCGAGCATCTCCCATGTTTCAGGGTGTTTCACGGGAGGGGATTGAGCACAGGTTGTCGTTGTATGCCGATGATTTGCTGCTCTATGTCAGTAACCCAGTGGTTTGCCTGCCCTCTATTCTTTCTATTTTGGACAACTTTGGGTCTTTCTCAGGTTACAATTTAAATCTCCAGAAGAGCGAATGCTTTCCAGTAAACCCAGCGGCACTCCAGCTACGACAGTCTGACTTGCCTTTCCAGCTCAGCCGCTCTGGCTTTCAATATCTGGGAGTGAATGTGACTCGGTCTTTTCCCTCTCTTTTCTCTGCAAACTTTGCTCCCCTTCTTACACAGATGAAGTCTGATTTTCAGAGGTGGGGTAATTTAGCCCTTACACTCATAGGAAGGATTAATGCAGTGAAGATGAATAGTCTGCCTAAAGTCCTCTATCTTTTTCAGTCTATTACCCTTTTTCTGCCAAGTCAATTGACCAGGCCATCACGTCATTCAAATGGGTGGGTAAGGTACCCAGAGTCAGTAGAGCTCTACTTCAGAGATGCAGATTTAGTGGCGGTCTGGCTTTACCCAACTTTCTATACTACTACTGGTCGGTCAATTTTCAGAAACTGCCATTCTGGCTCCATGCTTCAGACTCCCAATGGTGCCACCTTGAGTCACGCTCCTGCATCTCTACTTCTCTCCCTGCCCTGCTCTGCTCTTCCCTCCCAATATCACCTTCCCGTTATACTGGCAACCCTGTGGTACTCTCCACCCTTAAGATCTGGTACCAGTTTCGACGGCACTTTAAATTCTCCTCTGCATCTACCTTAGCCCCTATCAATAGAAATCATGCATTTCCCCCCGTCCATAGTGGATACTGCCTTCTCCCTCTGGTCAAGAAAGGGTATTGCGACCTTTCAGGACATGTATGGTGACAGTGGTTTTGACAGTTTTCCTGATCTTGTCTCTAAGTGCTCCTTGCCTCCATCTCACTTTTTCCGCTACCTTCAGGTACGCCACTTTGTTTCCTCCCAGTTCCCTGGCTTTCCTGCCCCGCCCCCAAGTAGACCCTGGGATGTTGTGCTATCTCTGCTGCCCCATCAGAGTGGGCTAATCTCTCTGCTGCCCCATCAGAGTGGGCTAATCTCTCTGCTGGCCCATCAGAGTGTGCTAATCTCTCAAATCTACTCGTGCATTATGTCTCTTGATGTGCATTCCACTGATAAAATCATGTCGGCTTGGGAGCGGGAGATGGGGGCTGAGTTTACGCAGGGGTGGTGGAGTGAGGCAATAGACAGGATACGCTCCACGACACCTTGTGCTCACCTGGGTCTTATCCAATTTATAGTGGTACACAGAGTGCACTTCTCCAAGGCCAGACTGGCTTGTATTTACCCTGATGTAAAGGATGAGTGTGATAGATGCCATGCCTCCCCCTGTGATCTCACTCATATGTTTGCCCATTGCCCTGCCTTAAATAGCTATTGGGACTCTATATTCAAGGTACTGTCTGAGGTGCTGGGTGTGGCCTTGCGGCCGTGCCCTCTGTTAGCAGTGTTTGGCATCCCTGCTGACTTGTCCTCCTTGAACCACAGACGGGCAGAGGTGGTTGCATATCATTTCTTTACTGGCCAGACGTAGAATACTTTTGGATTGGAAGTCATTCCACCCCCCATCCATCTCTCAATGGCTGGGATGTTATGTTTTTCTTACAACTAGAAAAAATAAAATGTTCAATAAGGGGCTCAACTGTCAACTTTACTAAAAAATGGCAGCCATTTATTTCTTACTTTGAAAAGTTAGAGACACTGAAACCCCCTGATTAGTTTACCTATCTTTCTTTCCCCCCTATCTTTTTCTTTTCATCTTTCTCCTTCCCTTGTACTGTGTTGGTTTTCTCGTGCCTTTTATGTTTCCAGGTCCTTGTTTTTAGGTATATAGTCTGTGTTTGTGTTTGTGTTTGGGTATGTGTGTGTCTGTGTCTGTGTTTGTGTTTGTGTGTGTGTGTGTGTGGGGTTTACTGGGAATGATGGGGGATAGGGTTAAAGAAAAGAACTGAGCAGGCCCATCAACTACCAACGACACAGCAGGCCCATCAACTACCAACAACACAGCAGGCCCATCAACTACCAACGACACAGCAGGCCCATCAACTACCAACGACACAGCAGGCCCATCAACTACCAACGACACAGCAGGCCCATCAACTACCAACAACACAGCAGGCCCATCAACTACCAACAACACATCAGGCCCATCAACTACCAACGACACAGCAGGCCCATCAACTACCAACGACACAGCAGGCCCATCAACTACCAACAACACAGCAAGCCCATCAAGTACCAACAACACAGCAGGCCCATCAACTACCAACGACACAGCAGGCCCATCAACTACCAACGACACAGCAGGCCCATCAACTACCAACAACACAGAAGGCCCATCAACTACCAACCACACAGCAGGCCCATCAACTACCAACGACACAGCAGGCCCATCAACTACCAACGACACAGCAGGCCCATCAACTACCAACAACACAGCAGGCCCATCAACTACTAACGACACAGCAGGCCCATCAACTACCAACGACACAGCAGGCCCATCAACTACCAACGACACAGCAGGCCCATCAACTACCAACGACACAGCAGGCCCATCAACTACCAACGACACAGCAGGGCCATCAACTACCAACGACACAGCAGGCCCATCTTCACTTGTAACTACATTCAACTTTTACAAGTTAATAATAAGAAATACACTAATAAATGCTTCCATTTGTGTGACTATCTCAGAGGGAATCCAGAATTCCTGTTTTATGAGTCATTTAGAATGTCTATATGACTCTGCTTTTCCCTTGGGAAAGCTGTCGTGGTTATGGGGAACGTGGTCTTTGATAAGATGACAGAAACACATATTTGCCCAGGCCAGTAAGCAAAGGGTAAGCTGGAGACAGGATGTCTGTTTGCCGCCAGAGGGATAACAGTTGCTATTGCTGAATGATACAGGCACCGTCATGGAAACAATCTGGCAAGGTTTATAGTCAACAAACAAAGCAACACAGGTTCTTCTATTATGAATATTCTTGAACAATATGGTTGAACCAGATGCTTTTACCCAGTCGGACTGGAGAACGTGCTTTTCCATGTAAATGTGAACAATTATCTGTCAAATGGCCCACAGAAACGATATAGTCTGAAGCATTTTTGTCCTTACTATGTTGAACTCTGGTAAGTCATTTCAAGTCAAAGCCTTGTTTTCCTTGGTACATAAACGTATACTACTAACTAGTTCTGTTTCAAAAACCTTGTTGACATCATTAAAAACACAGTTGTGTGAATGTTAATAAAGAAATACTACATCTCAGTGGTAAATGTTCAGTCAGCTGTGGGATGTGGACAGTAGAGGGGGATGCTGTTGTAGTGACAGGAGAGTCAGCTGTGGGATATGGACAGTAGAGGGGGATGCTGTTGTAGTGACAGGAGAGTCAGCACTATTTTCTGGACATGTTTTTTGACGAGGCTCACAGCACTGGAGAATAACCTGGTTCTGGTCCAGATGTACCGGACTCATTTGCCTGAGGGTGGCCTCTACAAGAGTAAATTAACTATACAGATGGCCTATGACATCAGCCCATCTACTGTTTAATATACACTGGGGGGCAAAAGTTTGGAATATTACTAATTCAAGGGTTTTTCTTTATTTGCACTATTTTTAGAAGACATCAAAACTATGACATAACACATATGGAATCATGTAGTAACCAAAAAAGTGTTAAACAAATCAAAATATATTTTATATTTGAGATTCTTCAAATAGCCACCCTTTGCCTTGATGACAGCTTTGCACTCTCATGGCATTCTCTCAACCAGCTTCATGAGGAACACCACAGGAATGGAAGACCCTGAAATACCTCTGCTGCAGAGGAAAAGTTCATTAGAGTTACCAGCCTCAGATGGCAGACCAAATAAATGCTTCACAGAGTTTAAGTAACAGACACATCTCAACATCAACTGTTCAGAGGAGACTGTGTGAATCAGGCCTTCATGGTTGAATTGCTGCAAAGAAACCACTACTAAAAGACACCAATAATAAGAAGAGACTTGCTTGGGCCAAGAGACACGAGCAATGGACATTAGACTGGTGAAATTTATCCTTTGGTCTGGAGATTTTTGGTTCCAACCTCAACCAAATTTAGATGGTTTGGGATGAGTCGGACCGCAGTGAAGGAAAAGCGGCCAACATGTGCTCAGCATATGTGGGAACCCCTTCAAGACTGATGGAAAAGCATTCCAGGTGAAGATGGTTGAGAGAATGTGCAAAGCTGTCATCAAGGCAAAGGTGGCTATTTGAAGAATCTCAAATATAAAATATATTTTGATTTGTTTAACACTTTTTTGGTTACTACATGATTCCATATGTGTTATGTCATAGTTTTGATGTCTTCACTTTTATTCTACAATGTAAAAAATAGGGCAAATAAAGAAAAACCCTTGAATGAGTAATATTCCAAACTTTTGGCCCCCAGTGTGTGACTGTGGGCCATAAATACTTGAGGCTGATAAGGGCCGCCCACACAGGGCCAAACGTGTTGGGTCATACATCTGCCAATAAGCGAAATCCATTGGTCCCAGTGCATTGCTTACATACAGACAAACATAAATAAAACGCTCCTACTTTTCTCCCTCTAACAAATAACCCTGATCCACATGACCATCCTTCTTGTAGTATATGGAACTATACTGCTTTAATAGGATAGTCCTAGACTACACAGTCGCAACAGCCAATCACTATCTTCGATATGCTAATGAGCTTGTGAGCACGCCTACGTGCATGGGTTGGTTGGACGAACGTTGTTGGGGTTTTGAATAAAGAGCCAGTAGTAGTAAGAAGTCAGTCTCTGTTGCCAATCATTTCTAGAGTGCCTAAAAGAGCACGACATGGTGTCAGAAGTGGCTGAAGAGTAACAGTGACCTTGTCCAGCTAGTGGAGCGGGCAACTAGTGGAAAAACGTTTTTTCCCAGGTCAAATCGGAACGAGTGGCTAGTTAACGTGCAAGCTAAAGGCTAGCGCTAAATTAGGTGACTGTCGTGCAAGACTTTGATGCTGCGTGCGGTCGTTTTTGGGATTAGCAGCGATGCAGTCGTTTACGCCACCACCACCGTTGTTGTTGACTGGGAATCTTGCGGAAAATTGGTGGAAATGGGAACAAAGACTGAACCTGTACTACTTAGCCAGCGGGCTCAATGACCAGCCAGAAGCTAGGAAGATATTGCATCGGCGAGGAGGCACTGGAGATATACAACACGTTGGATATTCCATATGCTGATTCAGAAGATAAGAAACTGTCTGAGGTACTGAATGCTTTTGAAAATTATTGTGCACAACGTAGAAATACTGTTTTTGAAAGACATCAGTTTTGGGCACATAAATTCAAGCTGGTATTGACAAGTTTGTAACTTAACTGAGACAGAATGCCAGAACTGCGAGTTCAGAGACACAGAAGATTTAATGCTATGGGACCAAATAGTGTTGAGCGTCACCGACAGTGCTAAGAGAGAGGCTATTCTCCATGTCTGATTTAACCTTAGCTAAGGCTATTGATGTTTGCCGTGCACTTCTTTTGCCGTGCAAAAGAAGTGACTGCAGAGCTACGTCTGCTAGCAGCAGCATGGAGCAGTTTGTGTGGAGGCAGTCGCATCAAACCAAGGGGCGTGATGACTCTACAAGTACAGACAGTGAACAAACAGCCTCATCTTCAGTTCTATGTTACTGTTATAGATAGATAGATAGATAGATAGATAGATAGATAGATAGATAGATAGATAGATAGATAGATAGATAGATAGATAGATAGATAGATAGATAGATAGATAGATAGATAGATAGATAGATAGATAGATAGATAGATAGATAGATAGATTGTGTAGCTACTTAAATGCTACACAGCTGTGTTCCAGGGACTCTGGGAATTTCCGGGCCAGCACCACATATATGTTGACGAAAAAGTCCCTCCTGTAGTTCATGGAATGCGGGAAAATCCCCTATGCTGTGCTAGACAGGCTGAAGGAGACACTGGATGAACAAGAAACCAAGGGTGTGGTTAGCAAAGTCACAACACCCACAGCGTGGGTTAGTAGTCTAGTCATAACAGAAAATAAAAATGGCACTCTTAGGGTATGTCTAGACCCTGAAGACTTGAACAAGGCCATACTGCACCAGCACTTTTCCATTCCAACACCAGAAGATGTGCAATGCAAATTAGCTGGCAAGAAAATTGTCACTATCCTGGATGAGAAGGATGGGTATTGGCAAATCAAGCTGGATGAGGAATCAGCTGATCTCTGCACATTCAATACTCCATGGGGGAGGTATCGTTTCAATCGTCTTCCTTTCGGAATAAAAAGTGCAAGTGTGTCACTAGAATTTCTATCTCAATGTTCTAAATGAACTATGTAATTACTCTATCTGTATCCTGAAGGTTGTAAGGCTTCAGTAAAATAATACAGACAGAGCCCCAGCTTCCAATGGTCAGTTCATTATTCAGAGAGCTCTGCCCCTGTCATGAGGAGCCCCTCTTTTTATACCCACCCAAGTTCCTGCTATCTCATGTCACTCCCCTCAAAGACATCACAGAAGCTCGGAATCAGATCTGTGGGAAAAGGTGGAGGGAGAGAGGCAGTTTTGCAGGCCTTCATGTCACATGGGTGTTCAAAAAAATAAGTGGAAGTTAACAAATGGTCCAGCCTCGCAATAACTCTCTTTCACATGGACACTGAAAAGATCCGCAAATGGCTGTATGTGGTATGGAGCAAGGACAGGACAGTTTTTATTTTAATCAGGTAGGCCAGTTGAGAACAAGTTCTCATTTACAACTGTGACCTGACCAAGACAAAGCAAAGCAGTGCGACAAAAAACAACACAGAGTTACACATGAGAATAAACAAACGTACAGTCAATAACACAATAGAGAATCTATATACAGAGTGTGCATGTCAGGTTGTGACTGTGGCCAGGTCTCTGGCTCCCTCTAGTGGGGAGCTGTAGGGCCACAGTTGGGGCTTGGCAGTGCACTGGGTGTTTTTTATGTTTAGTTCATTTCAATCCCCAATTAGAGGCAGCTGTCTCCAGTTGTCTCTAATTGGGGATTCTATTTATGTTCCTTAGTTTTCCACCTGCGTGTGGATTCTTATGTGTTACATCGGGTTAGTGTCTCACGCCAGTTCACTGCTGCTACTTCTCCTTTGTTGTTTTTCGGTTTATGTGAAAACAAGTTAAATAAAAAGGAATGTCGCTCCACCAACGCTCTGTTTATCGTCCCAGTGACAGTGCAAATGTAGTGCAAAATGCAGTAAGGTTAGGAAGGTAGGACAATAAATAGGCCACAGTGGCGAAATAAATTACAAATGATTAACACTGGAGTGATAGACGTGCAAATGGTGATGTGCAAATAGAGATACTGGAGTGCAAAATTAGCAAAAATAATAAATATGGGGATGAGGTAGTAGGGTGGGCTATTTACAGAAGGGCTATATACAGGTGCAGTGATCGATAAGCAGCTCTGACAGCTGATGCTTAAAGTTAGTGAGGGAGTTAGGAACCTCTAGCTTCAAGGATTTTTGCAATTCGTTCCAGTCATTGGCAGCAGAGAACTGGAAGGAATGGCAGCCAAAGGAGGTGTTGGCTTTGGGGGTGACCAGTGAAATACAGCAGGTGAAATAAGTATTGAACACGTCACCATTTTTCTCAGTAAATATATTTCCAAAGGTGCTATTGACATGAAATCTTCACCAGATGTTGGTAACAACCCAAGTAATCCATACATACAAAGAAACCAAAACAAATAAGTTCAGAAATTAAGTTATGTGTAATAATGTGAAATGACACAGGGAAAAAGTATTGAACTCATGAAGAAAGGGAGGTGCAAAAAGGCATGGAAAGCCAAGACAACAGCTGAAAACTATCAGTAAATAAAAAGCAATCCAGCCCCCTGTCAGTGCAAATTAATATCAGCTGGTTCAGTCCCAACTGATGGCCTACAAAAAGGTCTCATTGCCAAGGTGTCACACAAGACACATCTCATGATGGGTAAAAGCAAAGAGCTGACTCAAGACCTTCGCAACCTAACATAATGATGGCATTGGTTATAGGTGCATTTCTAAGCTTCTGAATGTTCCAGTGAGCACTGTTGGGGCCATAATACGGAAGTGGAAAGACAATCATTTCACCATGAATTTGCCTCGACCAGGTGCTCCTCGCAAGATTTCTGACAGAGGAGTGAAAAGAATAATCAGAAGAGTTGTCCAAGAGCCAAGGACCACTTGTGGAGAGCTTCGAAAAGACCTGCAATTAGCAGGTACTGTTGTCTCAAAGAAAACAGTAAGTAATGCACTCCACCGCCATGGCCTGAATGCACGCTCACCACGCAAGACTCCATTGCTGAAAAAAAAGCATGTTGAAGCTCGTTTAAAGTTTGCTGCACAACATTTGGAAAAACCAGTGAAATACTGGGAGAATATAGTGTGGTCAGATGAGAGCTGTTTGAATGTCATAATACACACCATGTTTGGAGGATGGCACTGTGATAGACTACATCCAATTTGCTGATTAGAGTGTTGGAGGCTATTTTGTAAATGACATCGCCGAAATCAAGGATCGGTAGGATAGTCAGTTTTACAAGGGCATGTTTGGCAGCATGAGTGAAGGAGGCTTTGTTGCGAAATAGGAAGCCGATTCTAGATTTAATTTTGGATTAGAGATGATTAATGTGAGTCTGGAAGGAGAGTTTACAGTTTAACCAGACACCTAGGTATTTGTAGGTGTCCACGTATTCTAAGTCAGACCCGTCAAGAGTAGTGATGATAGTCCGGTGGGCGGGTGCGGGCAGCGTTCGATTGAAAAGCATGCATTTACTTTTACTAGCATTTAAGAGCAGTTGGAGCCACGGAAGGAGTGTTGTATGGCATTGAAGCTTGTTTGAAGGTTAGTTAACACAGTGTCAAAAGAGGGGCCAGATGTATACAGAATGGTTTTGTCTGCGTAGAGATGGATCAGAGAGCCACCAGCAGCAAGAGAGACATCGTTGATGTATATAGAGAATAGGGTTGGCCCAAGAATTGAACCCTGTGGCACCTCCACCGGACAACAGGCCCTCCAATTTGACACACTGAACTTCGTCTGAGAAGTAGTTGGAGAACCAGGCAAGGCAGTCACTTGAGAAACCAAGGTTGTTGTGTCTGCCAATAAGAATGCAGTGATTGACAAAGCCTTGGCCAGGTGGATGAAGACGGCTGCACAGTACTGTCTTCAATCGATGGCGGTTATGATATCGTTTGACCGCGGACCCATTATGGACTCAGGCAATGAGGCAGTGATCGCTGAGATCCTGGTTGAAAACAGAGGAGGTGTATTTGGAGGGCAAGTCAGGATGATATCTATGATGGTACCCATGTTTACGGATTTACAGATGAGAGGGAGAGGTGTTCGAACAGAGGTGCATAAAGGAAGGGTGTGCAATATATAAGGCTAGCCAGTGGACTGAACCTTGTTTGAGTCCAGTAGGTCACATGACCAAGGAGCTATTGAAATTCTAAAGTTTGACAAATTCATGTAAAATCGGGTGAGATGAAAACATTTATTTATTTTACCTTTATTTAACCAGGTAGGCCAGTTGAGAACAAGTTCTCATTTACAACTGCGGCCTGGCCAAGTAGAGCAAAGCAGTGCGACAAAAACAACAACAACACAGAGTTACACATGGGATAAACAAACGTACAGTCAATAACACAATAGAAAATCTATGTACAGTGTGTGCAAATGTAGTAAGATTAGGAAGGTAGGACAATAAATAGGCCATAGTGGCGGAATAATTATAATTTAGCATTAACACTGGAGTGATAGATGTGCAGATGATGATGTGCAAATAGAGATTCTGGAGTGAAAATGAGCAATAATAACAATATGGGGATGAGGTAGTAGGGTGAGCTATTTACAGATGGGCTGTATACAGGGTGCAGTGATCGATAAGCTGCTCTGACAGCTGATGGTTAAAGTTATTGAGGAAGATGGTAGTCTCCAGCTTCAATGATTTTTGCAATTGGTTCCAAAATGGATAAACAAAGGGTGTGAAATATATAAAGCTTGTCAGTTTAAGTATTTTAATGGTTGTAGGTCATATGACTAAGGAGCTATTGAAAGTAGACGTTTTTATGACAACATGATGACTTGGCAAACGATCAGTCTAGATTAACACAGTATGTATACAGGCGGCATTTTCTATTCGTTGACTAATCTCCACGTGATCATTAATCAGGTTGTTTATAACCTTAGGAGCACATTATAAATGGCAATCCTCTCTACAGAACTACAAAAAATAAGACAACGTGTTTTCCATCTGTATCAAGATAGGAGGAACTTGTGTTCTCTGGCGGAACATGCATTTGCATACTAAAACGTGTAAAACATGATACCCATTTACAGTAGCCTACACAGTGTTGCCAATTTAGCGAGTTTTCAGACCCCTCTAGCGACACATTTTCAAAAAAGCGACTAGCGACAAATCTAGCCACTTTTTCTGGTGTTATTGGAGACTTTTGGAGACTCTGACATGAAAGCACGTATCGTTCTTACTCTCCTCAACGAGCAGCGGGTGCTGCCGGGCCCCAACCCCGTCCCAAAGCACTCACAGGCGGGACAGTCCTCGCACAGCAGTCCCTCCCAGCTGCAGTCAGAGCAGGAGGTGTTCACCCCTCCGCTGGCTGATTCCGCCCTGGCTTACATTCAGGGTTGGATGTAAATGTAAAATGTTCTTTGTCTAAAATAAATCACTGCACAAAAATAAATCACTGCACAAAAATAAATCACTGCATTTGACTCACGCAGCCTCAGTCACTTACTCACCTCGTCCACTGTGTGTGTGCCTGTCTGCAGGGCCGCCCATAAAATACTCACCATACAAAAATAAACATTGTATTGTTGCTTTAGTAAAATGTTTCATAATGAACCCCCCCTCTTTCCTGAAATTTTTCATTTTTTGTTTACGCACTGTCATTTATTGATCTAAGCTAATACTAGCTAATGTCAGAGTACATTTTGTTGCTATGCCAGGACCTGTTCATACATGTCAGAAATGAAAAGAGAAAAAATGTCAAATAAATGTAATTCCTAAAAAATGTCAGTTAGCTCCGAAAGCTGCCCCCAGCCAGGCTGCAGAGAAGAGCAGTAGCCATGAGGCTAATGTCAGCCAAGAGGTGGCTAGTGTGAGTAAAGCAGCCACTGAGAAAGAGCATGTTCTGCATTGCCCGACACCAGGATTTAAACCCACAGCAATTTTTGTGGACAGCAATAATGTGGTGGAGGAGTCTGTTATGGAGCCAGAACCCAAATCACAGGATGCTGGACATGAAGGGGAATACTCTAGACTGGCAATACTCAAGTTCCAGCAGTTGGGTGAGGAGGATATTAAGTCATCTTGTAGAAATTTGATAACAAAATATCACAAAGATCTATCTGAAGATTTTGAAAAACAAATGCTCCATCTGAAAAGAATATACAGTGAGTGCCACATTCCCAGGAACATCAACACCCATGGAGTTGCTCAACAGGATTCATGACATGAAGCTTGAGAGCATTTATGGTGACATTTCCATTGCACTGAGGATATTTATCACTTGACCTGTAACTGTGGCAGGAGGAGAAAGGTCCTTCAGTAAACTCAAAATCATAAAACATGACATGCGCTCCACAATGAGCCAGGAGAGGCTCAGTAACCTGGCAATACTTGCCATTGAGTGTGAAAAGGCTAAACAGATTGACTTCACATACATTATAAAAGACTTTGCATCCAGAAAGACAAGGAAGGTGGCCTGTATAATAGGCAAAGATGAAGCCAGGTAAATTGCATTTTATACTAAGAATTGTGTGGTGTAAGTGTATCAGAGTTATTTAATGTGTGTGTGTGTGAGTCTGGCCCGGCGCCACACAGGTTGTTAAGGCCTCAGTTATATTTATTAAACTTTATGTTTAGGTTTTATGAATCTATAGAAACATAGAGTTGTTTTATATAATGTATCTTCCATCACTGAGTCTCTCTCTCAGTTTACATGTATATGTTTTATGTAGGAGAGAGAGTGAAAGCGCATGTGTTGATATGAGTAAAGCCCATTTGGGGTGGGCCCATTCACTGGACCTTTTCAGGGGCCCAGCCATTTCAATAGCTGCGTGAAGTTGGCCCCACACCCAACGCAAAACGTCGGGAAAATAGTCTCAATCGTTTGTGCTCCGTTTGTGCTGCAATTATTTTCGTTTGTGCTGCTTTCATTTTTTTTAATATTAAATCATCTTTCATAGGTCATTCTGAGGTCACTCAGCCCCCCCACACGCGCAGAATGAACCCAAAATATTGTCAATCGTTTATGCTTCGTAAGCTTTTGTGAAGTGTTTAGTAGCGTTTAGTACAGGAACAATTTAACCATATCTCGTTATAGAATAGCCTTACATAAATCATATTTGTGGGAAATGTAAGTCAAATGTTTTGTTACTGTCAGTTAGTAAAAAGTTAACTTTTTGATTAATGGTACAACACAAGCTACGATTGGCAATGTTTTTGGCAACAGAAAGCACATTGCTAATGTTAATATTGCCAATGTAACTATGAAATGCTAATTACATTTAGGGGTCAATATCAATACATGAAAACATGTTTATACTGTAGATGAAACACTTGACCCAAAATAAGTCATAATTATTGAAGTAATTATGTTTTATTTTCTTATGCCAGATGCCCAAAAAGCCAGCAGTAGACAGGGATTCCATTTTCACAGTCCTGTGTTCATCAAAAATGGTACCATAGCTACTCCTAATAACTGCATCTGGACAGAGCTGAGTGAGCAGCTAGGAAACAAGATCACTGCAAAGGCCCTGTACACTTTTGTTTAATTAAACAGACAACATCTGGTCTGCTTTAGGGTTTAATCATGAATGTGATCATGAAACCAGTGTCAGTAGTGATGACACAGATTTTGAGCCACAGTCCTTTCCTCCCAGACCAGAAGACTGCAAAGCTTTTGAGCTTGAAGTTCCATTTGAGAAATGGATTGAATTTATACCTGAAACAGTTCAATACAAAGACAAGTTCTCTAAAACACAAAAAAGGAAATACACAGTTTTGAAGCCTGGCATCTGGACTCAAATTTGGAAAGAAGTGAAAAGCACCGGCACATTTGTATTTAAAAGAGCCAAAGTCTATCCATCAGCCACAACAAAATACATTGAAATCAGAAGCAACTGTAAGGAGTGTCATGGCGACCTTTACATCAAATGTGACAGAGAGCCTGAAATGAACAACCCAATGGTGCTGAAATCTTTTATTAAAAACATTGATGACTCCCTCCAAATTGGCCTTTCCAAGCGTGCCATATCTGGAAACTTGCGTGTGCAGATAGCCAAGGAACTGTGTGAGGGTAGAATGGAACCACATGTATGGAGGGCATCGGAGGCAACAAAGTTGATGGATTTTGGAGATCCTGAGCCAAGCCGTCTGCCTAATTTGGCCACCCTGCGCAAAGCAAAGCAAGAGAGAAATGACTTAGAATTAGGTGACAAGGATCCTATTTTATCACTGCAGATGCTAAAATACAGTGCACCTCACAATGGTAGCATTAAAGATATTGGACTGGACAAGTTTTTCTGTCACTACTGGAGTCAAACACAAATGTACAAGTCAATATCAAAGAAATCTCACTCCACTGAGTTTTGATGCAACTGGTTCAGTAGTCAGGAAACTACAGAGACCAGTTGGTATGTCTGGCCACATCTTCTTATACCAGGGCGTTCTAGCAGGGGATGGGAGCGCAAGTGTCCCAGTGCTGCAAATACTGTCAGACAGACATGATGTTAATGCAATTAAGAAATGGTTGACAGAATGGATTTGCGTATGTGATGAGAGCAGGTCACTTGCCGTGGCCAATGGTGATCGAGATAAAATGCACTTCCTCCCAGAGATTGTTCCCAATATTATCAGACTTGCAAGTTACTTACCACTCTGGACAGGGGTAATGATCCCTCACTTCCGTAGCACCAACATCACCGCAAGTTCAGCCAATGTTGAAGCAGAGTTTAAAAACATCAAACACGGCCTTTTCAAGCATGAAAACGTACCTATTCGGGTGGATCGATTCATTGCTCGACATCTTTCCTACATTGAAGGCAACATGCGCATTTGTTCTGCAAAACAAAAAGGTAAAGAAAATGCTCATGTTGAAACAGTGATGGTCACAGGACCCAATCCACTACCCACTGCGACCTGCAGTGTAGATGAAAATAATGGATGCCTCCTGTTCTGGGGAGTCATCTGACACTGTCACAAACATCCATTCAACAAACGATGACATTGTTGAAAACTGGAGAGGCCTTGCTGTTCCACCAAAAAAGTGGAAGATTAATTCATACCTTTCTCCTTGTCCTGAATGGCTCCATGCAGATCCATCTGTGAGGGAAAAAAATGAAAATGGAACTGTTAAAAAAAGGAAACAATCAACAGCCTGTTAAACTCAGCAAGTCAAGAGTCTCTGTGCTTAACACAATGCTTATGTTGTGCTTTCTGCGACAGTAACACTTTTGGAAATATTGTTCGCAGTGAAGACTCCAACAACCTCCTCCAGCTAGTGAAAAGCATCACCACAAAGGGTCTTACCCCACAGGCCTACATTCAGAGGGCAGAGCTGCTAAGTGGAATATTCAAAGCTGTCCAATTGAGGTCTGGTGCTCTCCAAATCTTGCAAGTGTTCACTTCACAAAACAGTGCTCCTCACAGTATTGCAGCCTCAACACACAAGTCACAAGGGAAATTCCATTCTATTGTTGTACTGCAGGATTTTGGCTCATCTTCAGACCGCAGAGTCCCCCTGCCTTAGGCCAATCCAAAGTGCGTCTCAGTGTCCCACTGCATTCAAGACAGAATATACCTCAGGAAAAGTGCTCTGTGCAGGGAAAGTTTCTCACAGTTACAGTCTAGGAGAACTTCTGTGGATCGATACTGACCTTGGAAACGATTCCACAGCAACCCCAACTCAAAGGAATTCCTGCCCAAGAGAATTTCCATTGTGTTAATTTCCCTCCAGTCTGGTGCTCCAAGGAGAGACATTTACCTTAAGGGCAGTCATTGCTTTCCAAGGAGGCTTAACCCAGGATGCTTTTGGTCATTATGTGGTCTACTGCAGGAGGTCTCCATGTGTCTGGGAGATGTATGATGACCTGAGAAGTGGAGTGACGGGAGCATCAGAGAAAAACAAAATATGCCCACATGCTGTGTTGTACACAAAATCATAATTGTGTGGTTGATGAAGATGTGGATGTTGTTGTTCAATTGTTTGTGTAAATGGATTTGATTGCACACAGTAATTCAATTACACAATTAAACATATGTTTTGTTAATTCCTGGAGTCATTCGTTTCCACATAAATATATATATATATATATATATACTTATGTATTGTATAGAATATATTCTGTCATTTAACATACATTGCTTTTGTCCAAGGTCCATTCCTGTGTGACACCCTAACATATTTACTCTTGCCTTGATTAAATCATTGTAACATATAGAACCTCGAGATAATACTGATGAGACAGCCAATCTTTTGAATGCCATTTGCGCAACACACCCTACAATCACAAGCTTACACAGACAGATATTACACAACATAACTGATAACGGGAACCCCCCATCCTGGAGTTGCACCACAGTGCATGTCAGCAGATACTCACACACCCAGGCCCTCTCACACACACACACACTTATGAGGGCTGGACTCCTAGGACAAAGAACATTGCCAAGGACCAATGAGGAAGACGACACGCCCAGGGAACGGTCTCTACAACCAATCCAGAAGAGGGAACATCCAGATTCAACCTACAGTACCATATTGTATAAATACCATGTACACCATGTTTAGGGACCCTTTTTCTCTGTGAAGTTCATTAAGAGCCCACAGAGGGGGTCCATGCGCATGATCTGCCAAATATCTTTGCATTCAATAAACCGCTTGATTGAATATCAATTCCACCCGGTCTTAAGTTATGACTTGTCTCCTTCTCGAATAATTGTACATTAACAAAATTTGGTAGCAGAGGATGGTTTCAGTCTTCTGATTTCGGTCCATAGTTAGTTGATGTGAGAGGAGACGGGTCTTTGACAAATTTACAAGGACGGGTGCCAGGAGCCATCGGCAATTCTTCTCACCCCAGGAAACTGATCAATGAGCTCGACTAAATAAGGTAAGCAGAGCCTGTTATATCGAAATCTGCATATTGTATTATAGTTTTATCCAAATTTTTATCAGTAGTACTGGGCGTGAGTATGAACTGTTGTTAAATTATCTTAGAACTAGGACATAATGTGAAGTCTGATTGCAGAGATGTTTGGTATGATGTAGAGTATATGAATTGAAAAGGTGATAAAGTGTGAAGTGATAAAGAGAAAAGTTGTGATTGCAATGTGATGTGATAAAGTTGAGTCTATAAGAGAGACTCCCCGAGTTAAATGTGTGCCTAAGAGGGGCAATTGATAGCATTCTCTACCAACTAGGGAAGTCCTGCTGTACTGATCCTGCAGAAGGGAACCCTCTAAAAGTTTGAGAAGTAAAGTAAATATAACGTAAACTTATCCCCATAGTATAAAGTGAAAATATTCCGTCCCACTGACTTAGGGGACACCCAATGTATTAGTTTCGTCCCGGACGACTAGGAAATTTTCCTGGCCCGGTTTAAGACATTTGTTTAGGGAGGGACCCGTACACCTCCGGGGCATCTATTCGTAGTCCCTGTTTTGAGAGTGGTTGTCTGTACGTACCCTATAGGGGATACGATCCGTCTGTCTGAATTGGGAATAACAAGTTTCGTCCCGGAAGACTAGTGCACCCCCTAGCCCGGTTTGACAGCAGTTAGGCAAATTGGTGTGTGTATGTCATTGCTTTCTATGTTTGTATGTGAAGTCTAATAGTGTTGAATGTATAAACTGATGGTGTGAAGTATATTGAGCGATAGGAGGGTTTGGGTGGCGCCGTTTCACTGACCCTGCGTATACTTTGATTAAATTCTTACCCTAGTACCCTGCTAACCATGTCATCAAAGCCAAACTTTGTAGAGTGCTTAGAGCGTAAAATGCAAGAGAGGGCATGGGGGAAAGAGCTTGGACAGATTCATTTGGGTAACAAGCACCTGCACAAGTTTGGTTTAGTATACAGGCCATAATCTCAGGGTCTGGTGGAACGCGCAAATCAAACCTTGAAGCTCTAAGTTGACTTGGGTAGAGGCCCTGCCACTGGCCTTGATGGCCATGAGGTCATGACCAGGGGCAGGGACACACCTCTCACCCCAGGAGATAATGACAGGAAGAGTAATGCCTGGTCCACCAAGGGAGGGAGGTCATATGCCCGCCCTTGATGTACAACAAATTGTAATGTCTGATGATGTGAGGAAACTGACAGAACTTTCTGCAGCTCATTCCACACAGATCCACAAGGTCAAAGAGGGGGAGCTGCTGGGAGACTCATCTACGCTGCAGGTAAAAGTTGGAGACTGGGTGAGGGTTCGAGTCCACAAAAGAAAGTGGCTGGAACCCAGGTGGACTGGACCGTACGAAGTGAAGGAAGTTACTTCACACTCGGTCAAAGGTCAAAGGTCAATCAGGAGCGCCTTGGCACCACCTTACACACTGCACTCCAGCCCCAACCCCTTCCAGAACTTTGGCTGAAACCAGGGCCAACTTGCGCGCCCTAAACAATTCGATTCCAACCACTGACACCTTAGTTGGGGAAAATGGGACCATGGGTTCCGTTATTCACGTAGAGCCTGAGTGCTACATTCTGCTCTTCACACAGAGAGAATTAGATATATGGAAAAAGGGAGGGGCAATCCTCCGAGATGATATTTGGCATTAGGGTAACTTACCAATATTACTAAAGTCTTTGTTTAGATATGTAGTAATTATGATACATGGGCAAAGCCATGTATCACAGGGGAGAACTAATTACTTAAAACAATTAGGAAGTATGATTGTAGCGTATGGAAGAACAAATTACTTTAAAAAAATGTTGTTTCAGGTGAGTTGTATGTGCGCAAAGTAATGATCATAGAACTTACAGGGGATGATAGAGTTTTAATTTTGGTGTATCTTAAATACATTCCAATGAAGGGCGATTGCCTGGGCTGTGATTTTAACGTTTGAACTTGATAAGAAACAAATGTGGGGGATGGGCTGTGTTAAAATATGAGATTGACTCAATTGACAGGACAGTATTTTTAGAATATGGGTTAGTTTTATTTTTAGTTGACAGTCTTACTTAATAGGACAATATTGATCAACTTTATTTGTGGTTTATTTCACTTTTGTGATTACAGGTTCTAATTTACTATGATGGCCCTCACTGAGTCATGTAAACTAGGTAGTGGTGTACATGTGAACATATATTCTGATTTAGATTGGTGTTTGCCCACTATGAGTAGGAGTTTGGAAAAGTAGTGATTTTATGAATGCATATGGAAATATTAGGTAAATAATATGTTTACAGATTGAGGCCCTGGGAAGCTGTTGCTCCCAGCTAGGTTGGCAATTTGAAGGTTTGTGCCTGCAAGGCAATCAAGATAACATTAGCTTAAGTAATAAAGTTGCTGCTGAAAGGTTTCACACCCATGTTGTGTATCTGGTTTTTGCTATGGCCTCCTCGCCTGTTGTTGAGTTGCAACAACAACAGGGGACTGACCATATGTCTCACTCCCTATGGGAGACCAGAGGTTGCTCCCAGGGCCCTGATGGCCTCTGTAGACAACACCTTTCAGGTAAATTTGTGTTGCTAGAGTAACTCATTCCGTAGGTTTGCCGAATATAAGACTATTTTTAGTATGCGTTATGTGCATTTAATATAACATTGCCAAGTGGATACTTCTTAAACCAGGTAATGTTACTTAGTGGTTTCTTTACACATTGCATTAGACTTTATTGATATGATTGAGAAAAAGTGCTCTTGTCTAGTGATAGGGAAATAGTTGAAGTCGGAACCCATGGCCACCCATAGATAATTCTGGATTGAAATTGTATCCCTCATTAGTAGATTGGGCATGGGGGAAGAATCCAGATGATGAAGTAGTAGTGGTAAGGGACCCCCACCCCCTATCCTAATCAGAGGGAAACTGAGGGAGCTCAGGGGGGAGAGGGGGATAAGACAGATGTAGAGATACGTATCACAGAAATTTTAAAGGAACTATTGGTGAGACAGGGAAGCAAGGGGGTGAAGGAAAGTAATGGTGATTGACTGTGATAGAAGTTAGATATTACCAGGAAGAAATATTGTTCATATTCATCCGCAATCGGCAGGATTAATTAAACACATGAATGGAACAATAAATAGTAGACTAAGGAAGAACTATATAAGTACTGGAAGAAACTTGGTAGGATGAGTACCTATAGTAGGATGTAGAGTTAGGAGGACCAGAGCAGGCAGAGATAGACACTGAGAATACTCTGGCTGAATACATGAGAAGATTGTTTGATAATCACACCCGTATGTCAAAGATTTTGTGACCTACAGGTGAACTGAAGGAGAGAGTGACCCACTCTATCCAACCAGGTGATGGGGTGCGGGTCCAATGATTGAAAAGGAAAGACTGGAAGCAGCCCGGTTGGGAAGGCCCCTACCAGGTCTTGTTGGAAACTGCCTATTTGCCGTTTAGATATGTTCAGAAAGAGAGCGACCTGGGTCCACGTTGCCCACTGCAAGGAGGTAATAAACACATACGAACACTGCTGAACACATACAGGGTTAAGGAGCAGAACCGAGTACCAATAGGGTCCGGGGGTTACCTCCTTAACGAAGATCCCCTACCCCGACCTATCATCACTGTAGTGTGTTCCTAGAGGTGTGAGTATGGGGTGGAACTAAGCAGACTGACTAAGGACAGGAGAGGGTTGGCGGTTCTTGGGAATATGGGGGACCCTGAGATACATCAGTCTTAATTTTGATACATCCAGATCCACCACTCACCAAAAATATAAATGAAACTCTACCATGGGAATAATTAAAAGACAGATGACTCAGGATAAGGATTCCACTAGAAGTGAGTAGTATAACATAGTGCCCAGAGAGAGGCAGGATGTGGTTTTCAAAATAAATATTGATAACCTCTCCACTAAGTGTAGTCGAGAGAAAGGTGTTCATACTTATGCATTATACCTCTGTACAGGACCTACTGCTAGTTACCATTGGCCTACAGTTTAAACATACTTGGGGAAAATATTAAGTGAAGGCAGTGAGCCAAGAAGATATTATACAAGTATAGGGTTTGCACAGATGACTATGGTTAGGATACCTGTATAGACGTAAATAGCACCAAAATTAACTGAGCAAAACAGAGGTTAAAACTGTACAGGGATAGGGTTGGCCAGATTGAAAGGGGCTGCTAACCCACCCCAGTTCACTCTGACTCCAGGGGAGTGTTATAGACAAGAATGGCACCAGAGATTTGGGTGATTTTAATGGAGTAAGTCAGTAGTTAATGTTACTGATCTGAGTTCAGAGGCACAGGAGAAACTACTAAACCTTACAGCCTGGTAACAGATATGTGATGGGCATGTACCAGTAAAGGACGTATGAGGCAGACACTGCAAAAAGGGTGGGTAGGTACCTGCACCCCAGTCCTATTGGTCCAGCCAGTTAGAATTAGTTACCAGAAACCAAGGAAAGGTTTAATCAGACGTAGGAAGGGTTTGACAAGGAGGAGAATAGCCCTGTTTGGATTGATGCGATTGGAATTCCTAGGGATGAGTCCCTGATGAATATGAATCTATGAATCAAGTAGGTGAAGGTTTCAGGACAACATTCTTTTGGTGGGTGACGTTCAATAAACATGTGGATTGGATCAATCAGTAATGATTCGTAAAGGGGAGGAAGGATGCAGTGAAGGGGATCTCAAACCAATTATCCGCCACCTCGCTCATGATCTGGGAAGATAGGTTGGCTCTAGACATGATGTTGGCGAACCAATAGGGAGAATAGGGGCCAAATGTATCCTTCGCTTCAGGTGAAGGTCTCTGAACCCACGTATATATTGGACTGGCCGTTGGCCTATTTTTCACGTCTCTTGTGAGACGTGAAGAGGGGGATTTGTATAGAATATATTCTGTCATTTAACATACATTGCTTTTGTCCAAGGTCCATTCCTGTGTGACACCCTAACATATTTACTCTTGCCTTGATTAAATCATTGTAACATATAGAACCTCGAGATAATACTGATGAGACAGCCAATCTTTTGAATGCCATTTGCGCAACACACCCTACAATCACAAGCTTACACAGACAGATATTACACAACATAACTGATAACGGGAACCCCCCATCCTGGAGTTGCACCACAGTGCATGTCAGCAGATACTCACACACCCAGGCCCTCTCACACACACACACACTTATGAGGGCTGGACTCCTAGGACAAAGAACATTGCCAAGGACCAATGAGGAAGACGACACGCCCAGGGAACGGTCTCTACAACCAATCCAGAAGAGGGAACATCCAGATTCAACCTACAGTACCATATTGTATAAATACCATGTACACCATGTTTAGGGACCCTTTTTCTCTGTGAAGTTCATTAAGAGCCCACAGAGGGGGTCCATGCGCATGATCTGCCAAATATCTTTGCATTCAATAAACCGCTTGATTGAATATCAATTCCACCCGGTCTTAAGTTATGACTTGTCTCCTTCTCGAATAATTGTACATTAACAGTATTAATACTCAGCTACAGAAAACCTTAAATGGGGCATCATCTGTGCATGGACTCAGTAGGCAGCATAATAACATGTATCAAATGAATACATTTAACTATATACATGATATAAAATACTTACCTGTATAGTTACATTCATGCACCAACAATTAGCTAACACTGTAACCTAAAGTGCACTTAGTTAAACACGTTGGTGAGAAACGTTAGGTAATGAGATTATTTAAATGTGTGGGGAAAACATAACAAGTGTGTTTACGACATAACGTTGATAACTGCATGTTTTGTGCTGGGAAATATTCACATAACAACATCACAAGTAAAAACATTTACCTTGGAGTTCCCGTTACAGTCCACACATTCTGTGAGCCTCGCTGTGTCCGTGGCCGGTTGAAAAGGCACAGTGGATTAGATAACGATGTTGGTTTGGTTTGGTTCTTACCATGTTACGTCTTCAACTGTATTAGTCAAAAAGACAATCACAAAAACACAACTTTTACCAGCAGTATTTGGAGTTAATTTGGAGCAGTCGGTGAGGGCTGGTGACGTCATCGGCCATAAGTAAATGTCTAATATAAAGAAATACCGCAGCAGCACAAACAGAACTTGTAACGGCACAGACCGGCACAAACGGAGCACCAACTATTGACACTATTGTGGGTTAATTCTGAGCGTGTGGGGGGGCTGAGTGACCTCTGAATGACCTATAAAAGATTATTTAATATAAAAAAAAATGAAAGCAGCACAAACGGAGCACTAACGATTAAGACTATTTTCCCGACGTGTTGCGTTGGGTGTGTCATTTCTATGGGCGGCCCTGCCTCTCTGTGACATAAACTAAACATCTAGCTGGCTAGCTCATCATGTCTCTGTCTAAACTGGACACTCAAAAATACAGAAAGGAGTGGGAATCAAACCCTGAATTCAAAGGCTGGTTGAAGCCGTTTATTGGAGATGATACACGGGAATACTGCCTGTATTGTAAGACTGATTTCTACGGCCAACTCAAAAACATAACTCAAAAACATTCTCATAAGGCAAAGCCTTGTAACAGTGTAGTGATGTGTCATGCGCAAAAGATGCGGCTCTGAGAGCCGATGCTTTGTAGTGAATCAGAAGAGCCGGCTCGCATCGAGTGAGAGCCGGCTCCCAGTTTTTTTCCTTTCGCTGCGTGCTTACAGGCAGAGCTTTGTTTTGATTGGTCAGCAATCGCATCGCGGCCAATCAGATGTGAGGATATGGGATCATACCATTATGTAAAAACAGAGAGGGGGGTGAAGTGAAGCGGCACTCCACTGCAAGTTAATGAGTCGTAACAACGTTAATAACGACACTGTCTGTCAGATAGCGGTGAGGAGAGTGTGTGAGTCGTAACTATGAGTGACACCCGAAAGAGAAGCAGCATCTGGCTCCAGTTTAAAGACAATGGAAACAACAAAGCAGAGTGCGTTCACTGCAATATGAAAATTACTTTAAGAGCAGGTTCCACCACAAACCTGCATAGACATATGAGAACTGTCCATCCTACAGTGCAGTTAGAGGAGAGAGGGCAAGCTAGCACCCCATCTACAGATCCTGGTGTGTCTCATCCCCAAAAAACAGCAACTGCAGCAGCATCTACTGGCTTCCCCACACATGCAGGTATAACCTCTCCTACTGCAGCTCAAAGCAAAATAAGCCAGTTTATACCCAAAGTGATGACCCCATCCAAACAGCACAGCATTGATGTAGAGCTAGCTAAAATGATAGCTACTGATTTCCAACCCTTTTCAATTGTGGAGGACAGAGGTTTTAAAAGTTTTGTCAAAACTTTAAATCCCACATACACTCTTCCCAGTAGAAAAACATTGTCCCAAACAACAATACCTAAACTATATGACACAGAACGGGCATTATGGCAAGTAAGGGTGAAACAAGCTCCATCAGTTTGCCTGACAACTGACTGCTGGACCTCCAGAACAACCTGCTCTTTCATGGCTGTCACTTGCCATTTCATTGAAAATTACAAGATGACATCTTGCCTTTTGGACTGCTTTGAGTTCACAGAGAGACACACTGCAGAAAACCTAGCAGATGAGCTAGTAAGAGTGGCAAAAGAGTGGCAAGTAGAGGACAAAGTAGTGTGCTGTGTGAGTGACAATGCAGCAAACATCACCAAAGCCATAAAAATTCTTAAGTGGACCCATCACCCATGTCTGGCACATACACTAAACCTCATGATTAGAGATGCCCTAAAGGTGGTCAAACCAACCGTGGATAAGGTGAAGGCTGTTGTGGAGTTTTTCCACAAAAGCACAGTTGCAACACAGAGGCTAAAGTCCACACAGTGCCAGATGGGGATGCCTGAACTGAGGCCCAAACAAGAGTGTGCCACCAGGTGGAACTCAACATTTTATATGTTGAAACGAATTCTTGAAACAAAAGATGCCATCATCTCCACCCTGGCCCTCATCAACGCACCAGTTGATGCTCTATGTCAAGAGGAATGGGAGCTGGTGAAAGAGGTCTGCACCGTCCTGCAACCATTTGAGGAGGTGACTGTGGAAATAAGTGCAGACAGGTACCTTGGACCATTTTTTTTCACTACTACCATTCAGTCACTATTATACAGTGCAGAAACAACACAGTATAATGTGCCACATATAATATGCCACATACTTTAAAAAAAGCTTCATTTTAAAAGTAGCTGTTTCTCTCCCTCAGCTATGTTTCTGCCTCAAAAATGCTCCTGCTATGCAAAGGTTTGCAGCGTGTGACAGCCCAACAGACTGTAACCATGCAGAAAGGGAAAGAATTGGTTGCAGCTCTTTGTTCAGCCATGGCCCGGAAATTTCTGCGTATGGAGTACAACACTGTCCACTCAGAAACCACATTATTGGATCCTAGGTTTAAAAAACTTGCATTCAATGACAACAGAGCTGTTGATGAGGCACTTCAGAGAATTAGTGCAGCAGCAGCAAGATCCACCCCTAGCAGCCAGCCAGCTCCGCCATTAGAAGGCCAAGTGTATGAGGAACCACAAACCTCTGTTGTTTGGAGGCTTTTTGATGAAAGAGCTACAGGAGATGCTACAAGAAGAAATCCTACAGCTGATGCTATACTGGAGGTGAGGTCTTATCTTGAGGAGCCCATCATCCAACGAGCAGAAGACCCACTGAGCTGGTGGCAGGCCAAGGCCTCAGTCTTTCCACGCCTGGCGAAGGTGATGGAAGGGAGACTGTGTATTGTGGCAACATCGGTTCCTTCAGAGAGAATCTTCTCAAAAACAGGGCAGATAATCTCAGAAAGAAGAAATAGGATCAGTCCATCAAAGCTGAGGCATCTGATTTTTTTGAATGCCAATCTTCACTGAGGACATTAATACTGTTTGCTTGAGTTTGGTTCTAGTTCTGTTCTAGTTCAATTCTGTTTATTTGCTGTTTTTTTGTTGTTAATTTGTGCAAAAAAATGTTTGATTAAAATGATTAAAAACAAAAGAATGCTTTTGTAACAAAATAAATGCATAAAAACACTGCACATGAAAGGGTTTTCAACACACAAACCATTTTTTTTTAAAAAGGTTAGGGTAAAATAAAGGCCTACAAAAAAATCCTAAATTAAGAGCCGTTCAGGAGTCGAAAGAGCCGGCTCTTCTTTGGGAGCTGAGCCAAAAGAGCCGGCTCTCGGAAAAGAGCCGAACTTCCCATCACTACGTGGCCAATTATGCAAATTCAACGATGACGTCATTAGGGACTGCTTTCCTTACTGAGGAGTTTGCAACTTCAGATCCATGGAAATAGCAGACGATTAGAGATCCGTATTACCGCGTCCCATCAGACGATCGGACATCTGTATTACCGCGTCCCATCAGACGATCGGACATCCGTATTACCGCGTCCCATCAGACGATCGGACATCCGTATTACCGCGTCCCATCAGACGATCGGACATCTGTATTACCGCGTCCCATCAGACGATCGGACATCTGTATTACCGCGTCCCATCAGACGATCAGAGATGTCCAACTGGTTATTGATTCTGCTCATCGCTGAACTCAGAGAGATTGGTAAATTCCGACGGTTTTTAAATCAAAGTAATGTTTCATTATTATTATTTCACAGTAATAACCTACTCAGCGTTCTGCCGTGGATATGAATAAACACGTTTAAAGTAGCTGGATAAAGGACGTCATTGTCAAGGCTTTGTAGAGCTACAAATAGCTCTATTTGAAGACATGTACAACTACATCTTTCATTGGGAAATGTAAGGGCGGTATTTATTCGGTGTTAAACATTTCCCAAGTTTTACTATATAATATCTTCCATATAGACACATTTCTTCTTCAGCTTCAACACAATCTCACACTCAATTCTTGCAAATATGTAAAAAAAAACATATATATATATATATATATATATATATATATATTTCAGCAGATATCATGCGTTTTTTGTGTGGCTTAATTCGTGTGAAAATACACACATTTTGTGTGACTTCATTAATAGGAACAGTGGCGATTTTAGCATGTAATTCTTGGTGGGGTAAGCACATTTTTTTTTATATATACAGTGGGGCAAAAAAGTATTTAGTCAGCCACCAATTGTGCAAGTTCTCCAACTTAAAAATATGAGAGAGGCCTGTAATTTTCATCATAGGTACACTTCAACTATGAGAGACAAAATGAGAAAAGAAAATCCAGAAAATCACATTGTAGGATTTTTAATGAATTTATTTGCAAATTATGGTGGAAAATAAGTATTTGGTCAATAACAAAAGTTTATCTCAATACTTTGTTATATACCCTTTGTTGGCAATGACAGAGGTCAAACGTTTTCTGTAAGTTGTTAGGTTGCGTCAATTCAAATCTGGTATTGGAACAAAAGGATTACTACGCCATTTAAATCATCTATGTATTTTATTCTAGCAAACCCTTAAATGGTAAATATGAAGTTCGTATATACAGGCTCACTGTGACACCACGCAGGGCAAACAGCGCATGAGAAGAGCGAGAGAGAGAGAGAGAAAGAGAGAGAGAGAGAGCGCAAGAGAGCGCGAGAGAGAATCAGCGAGCAGCGCTATAGAAGCGCATAGCCTAGAGAAGAGAAGCGCCCCTATCCTTTGTTCTTCCTTAAATACTCCGACAGAATCGTTTCCGCTCCTTGCTGACCTGTCGGAGTAGAGGCTGAGTGTGGTTTAAACTTACTCAGCCTATCGTTGGCGTGCAGGCTGGTCCCAGCCTCGTGACGCAATCCAGTTGACGGAAGTAGTGGTCTTCTCAGTAGATGTCCAAGCTTCATATTACAAGACACAGTTCTATCGTAAAACCCCCAGCTAGCACATTCCTTCCACATAGCTCCCCCTTACCCAAACCTACAGCAGTTCTAAAGATCTATGATCACACAATACATTGAGTTAATAACTCTTGTTGTAGATTAACATATTCATTAGCTAAACATGTATCAGCCCTTACAGTCCCCCTTTTGACACCCCCTAGGGTGTCACTCACCCCAATACAAAAAATACAGAGCTTATGCATTAAGAAAAGTAAAAAACCCTCAACCTGTTACAGCTACACCTACTGGATATAAAGAGAACTACCAGTCACTCCAAAACTTACAACCCTCACATCTGTAACAGCAAATCAACCAACCCGCTCATCCTTCGTTTCTCCACCCTTAATGCTGAGTGGCTACCAGCCACCCAAGAACTTAAAACCCTTTTTTTTAAACCCGTGAAAAAATGACTTATGAAAACACCTTATTCAACCCCACTTTATTCAACCACCTCCCGTATAGCAAACCAAGGGTCATCCTCAGTCAGACTCATCTTCCTATGAAGACTTGATTCGGTATCAGCATCAGCTACTTGAGCTCCAAGGAGGGGCATCATACCAACAGCCTGCACAACATTTGTAACAAACTTTTTCAAACATGGGATAATACAAGCAGCACAGCACATTAAAAGCAAAAACACAGTGATAACTATACTTCCTGCAGAGTGAGTTACCCCCCCCATCATGTATATCACCCATATCCCCCACATGTTCTTGCCTGAATCTGTCAACTTGCTCAAGTCTCGCCCTGTCTCTTCTAATGAGCGATTTGGGCCTTCGTCTTTTGCACAGTGATTTCTATGGTACCACGAATCTCTTTTGTTTGAATTCACTCTCAATGAGTGACTTGATACCTCTTTCACCTGGTACGGTCCTTCCCACCTGGGCTCAGTCCACTTTCTGGAATGCACCTTTACTCTCACCCAGTCTCCCACCAGGATATCTCTGTTTTCGTCTGTGGTTTCGACTGCAGGAGTTCGGACCTCCACCACCTGTTTGGACAGTCTTTCGACAAGAGAAGTTAACGCCTGCATGTAGTCTGTGTATCTGATTTTAGCTATGTCTAGTCTAGGCAGGCTAAGATTATCTGCTGGTGGCCCTGGCATCCTACGCCCTGTCAATAGTTCATGAGGGGTTAGATGTGTGTCAGAGCCTGGGGAGTTTCTCATGGACATTAGGGCTAGCGGCAGCGCATCCACCCACTTCAGTTTTGTCCCTGCCATAATTTTGGCCATTTTTCGTTTCAAAGTTTGGTTCGCCCTTTCCACTAAACCTTGCGATTGGGGATGATACACCGACCCGAACTTGTGGGTAATCCCTAATGCCTGTTCTACCTCTCTCAGATGCTCATTCTTGAAATGGGTTCCGTTGTCAGAGCGGACCATACGGGGGACCCCGAACCTTGGTATGAGCTCCCTTCTTAGCCATTTAATCACAGCCTTAGCATCTTCCCTTGCTGTGGGGATGGCTTCCACCCATCTGGTGAATCTATCGACCATTACTAATAGATATCTTTTCCCCTCCACTCTGTTATCCTGTCCCATGTCCGTGTAATCTATGCAGATGTCCTGAAACGGCGCGTCAGGTATTGGGAAACTGCCTATCACTGCTCCTAATGATACTTTGTTGTTGTATCTTTTGCATATTTCACAGCTTTCAGATGTTTCCCTGGCCATATCCATCATGTTGGGGTGGTACCATGCCTTCTCAATTGCCTTTCCCACACTCTTCCACCCTCCATGTGCTTTCTCATGCTCTTCTCTGATGATAGATCTGAGGAGTTTGGCAGGAGCCACTGTTTTTCCCGTAGTAGCCCTCCAGATTCCTTGGTGATCCCTTCTTGCCCCCTGCCTGCTCCACACATTCTGTTCATAAACATCAGCAGCCTCTTGTAACTGTCTTACTGTATCTTCTGTCAGCTCTTCCTGGCTATGGGTTGTCCTCTGCACCATCTGTTGTGCAGTGTAACCTCCCGCTTCCTTAGCTGCAAGGTCTGCTTGATCATTCCTTTCACGTTCCCTAGTGCTTTCTTTACTGTGTCCTTTACATTTCATGATTGACACCCGTTTTGTCAGCTTGATTGCCTCAATCAATTTCTGGATCTCTTGTTTGTGTTTTATAGGTTCGTTTGAGCTGGTTAGGAACCCTCTCCTCATCCATTGAGGGCCATCAATGTGAGCAATTCCATGGGCGTATGCAGAATCAGTATAGATGTCTACCTCTCTTCCTTGGCAGAGCTCTAGTGCTCTCCGCAATGCTCTCAGTTCTGCTAGTTGTGCCGAGGCTCCTGCTGGTTCCAATCTTCCTGCTTCCATCACTTCATGATCTCCGTTCTTTCCCTGGCGCACCACAGCATAGGCAGCAATGTTTCCTTCGCTCGGATTCTTCGACCTATAACAGCACCCGTCCGTAAATAGGGTTTCCTTCATTCCATCCAGTGGTGTGTTTCCGAGATCCATTCGAACCTTTATTTGCTTGGCTGCCCTGTCTTCACAAACGTGTGGTTCCCCATTGCCCATTCCATCGGTCATGTTGGCGACTGTTGTCACATATGTGATGTGTTTTGCCGTAATTGTCTTGGTTATGTCGGATTTTCTCTTGCTAGACAGGGCAAAAAGCTTGGAACCGATAAAAGCTGCTACCCCATGGTCTGTGTTGATTTCCAATGGATGTCGCATCACTATGTGTGCTGTTTTTCCCACTTCTTTTGCCAGTGCAGCCATATGTCTGCCACAGTCTGTTTGGCCTGTTTCAATGTTGTCCAATTTTGCACTGTAATAATGCAATACTCTCCTCTCCCCCTTTTGTTTCTGATACAGGACGGAATGAACAAACCCGTCTTGTTCTGAAACATCAAGATGGAATGGTGTCGTGTAGTCAGGTAGAGACAGTGCTTCTGCTTGTGCTAAGGTTTGTTTGAGCTGAATGAATGCCGTTTCTGCTTCAGTAGTCCACTTTAGGACTGCAGTGAGATTACGTGGAGGGTCGGATAGTTTGTCCATTATAATCGGCATAAGTTGGTGTATAGGGGTGGTTGAGATGTGCATCCCAGCCTGATTACAGTATATACTACACCCCATTTTTGATAGCAAGTCCCTGCCCATCAGTCCAACGGAGCATTCTGGGTTGTGTAGGAACTGATGTGTTACTTTAAGGTCATCCCATACCACTTCCAGTGGTACCGTGTATGGCTTTCTCATAATTGTCCCTGAAACCCCAGAAAAAGCTTGTTTTTTCGTTGTGAGTTGATATGCTGTCTGCACAGAAGACCAGGTGCATCCTGTGTCAATCAGCATACCATGCTCCCTTCCTCCTATTACGCACTTCACCACTGGTTCCACATCTGGTGGAAAAGTGTAGATATTGGTGGTGGTGCTATTTGGGGTTTCCGGGCAGCTTCATTGGTTGCCATCTTCTCCAGCCCAGGCCATATTGGGGATCAGGGCTGGGTTTGGCACGGGCTGATATTTGCCCTGTTGCTGGGATGGCTGTTGTAGGGGCCCTTGCTTCTGTCCATCTCGTCCTCCCTGCCAGTTACCACTGTCTCGAGGTGCCCACTGTCCTCTTCCTCTGGTTTTGCCCATGTACCCTCTTCCTCTAGCCTGGAATGGTTGTCTTGGCAGAGCGCAGTTTCTAGCCATGTGTCCGGATCTTCCACAGTTGAAACATCCTTGATTCCCATATCTGAGATCTTGTGGCT
The DNA here is from genome assembly GCA_023634145.1 of Thymallus thymallus. NCBI lineage: Eukaryota > Metazoa > Chordata > Actinopteri > Salmoniformes > Salmonidae > Thymallus > Thymallus thymallus. The sequence goes on from CM042396.1 coordinate 31,644,149, forward strand.
GGGTTGATAGCGGCATGTAGGCTGACTGTTGATATAAAGGTTCAGCATACACCAGGGGTGTGGGTGGTGATGGGGGCTGATATGGTGCTCTTTCCAGGGCCATCAACCCTGCCATAGCCTGAACTGCTGTAGTTAACGCTGCCACATCGGGAGTGGGTGTCGTAGCCCCACTCGTAGGTGTACTGGTCACCACCATTTGCTTGCTGGGCTTATCCTCCATCAGTTGCTTTTCTAAGACCTTCTTCTGTAGCTGTTTAATTTCATCCTCTTCTTTTCGCTTACCTTCCCTCCATCTTTCCACATGGTGTTGGACTATATCAGTGAACTCCAACACACTCTTTGCAGTGATGCCCACCATTTTCTCGCATTCCAGCCTCACCTGTTCTGGGAGTCCCTCCAAACAGCTAGCCAGGAATAGGTATTTGGTGGTTTCCTTTCCTGGTTCTTCATTCCAGGCCTGTCTCCACAGTTTTTTTGCCTTTTTCATATACACTGGCACACTCTCCTCTCCGTCCAGTGTCAGCGTTTTCATCAACTGAGGTCTTGGTTGGGTCGGATATTTGCATCTTATGGCATCCCATATTTGTCCGCGATGCTGATCAAATCGAGTTGCTGATGCCACCATTCCTCTTACTCCCCCCTGTGTCATGATCTCCCGACATTCTTGATCGCCCATGCATCTGTTCATAACCGCTGCCATGTCTCCTAATGTAAGTTCATCTGCAGCAGTTAGGCTTTCAAAAGCTTTGACCCACCTATCTCCAGACTCTTCTGGAGTAGGGAGAGCGTCCACCAGGGTTTGTATGTCTCTATGGGCCCATGGCTTGTAAATGGCACCACCCCCTGGTGCGTCTCTCATTGGGTATTGGCCCCTGGTTTCTTGCTCCCGGGTTCTGGCTCTAGTGTGGTGGGCAGGGGCATCACATGGGTCCCACACCTTTCCTTCACATTTTCCACAAAGTACTTTGAAATCACTTCTCTCTTGCTCCACTGGTTCCTCCTGTTCCCCTAAGTCAATAAAGTGTCCCCTCGGAGGTGTGGGTGTTCTGTACCTCCTTGGTGGTGTACTAACTCTACTTCCCTTCTTTCTCTCCTCACTCAGGTCCCTTCTTGTTTTCTCCATTTCCTGTAGCTGCTCTGCCCCTCTTCTCACTTCCTCTTCCATTTCTTTCAGCTTTCTTCTATTATTTTCTATCACCATTCTCTCCCTTTCTCCCTCCTCTTGGTCCATCTGAGTCCATTCCTGCTGCACCAGTTCTCCACTTTCACTGCCACCCGTTAAACTCATACTGGTCGCATCCGTCGATATTCTGGTCAAGTTGGACACCACCTTTTGTATGGCTTTTGCTGCCTCTAATAATACTGCCACCTCCTGTCTCCATTTTCCCATATCATTCACTCTTACCCATTGTTCCTCCTCTTCATCATCTGGTCTCTTGTGATATTTGACCTCTCCCACAATGTCCAACACTGGAGCCATCACTTTTGGTGTCCCATACGGGGGAGGTGCCGATGGCAGGACCGGGTATAGTTGAAGTTTTATGACCTCTTCTTTTTTCTTGTCTTTGTTCTGTCCTTCTTCCCATATGTTCTTTAGTTTCACCAACATGGCCAGCACTATTTTCTCCTCCAGTCTGGCTTCTTCCCTTATTTTCTTGAGTTTGCCTTTATTTGGCTCACCTTCTTTCTTCCATTTCTCCTCTACTTTTTTGATTCTGCGTTTCAATGTTTCCAATATTCTACCTGGTTCGTCTTCAATAGGAATGCCATCAGAAGATTGGATCCAGCCATCTTCTAGCCACTCCCTATACACTTTTTCTCCTCTTCGTTTCCATTCTTTTCCATCCTTTCCCCCGTGGATTTCCAATGTAGATTTCAACGTCTCCAATATCCTGTCTGATTCTTTTAATGCCATTTTATTACTAGATTTCAACCTGTTAATTATCCCCTTCATTCTATAGATTTATAGGACAGTTTTAAATACTTCTATTCTGTACTTTGTAATGATAACCTTCATGTTACTAAACACTCCCTCCAACTTTACTTTAAACTCCGCCCTAATATCTAAAAATATTCCGCCGAACCTAGCCGTACCCCCCTAGTTACGAACCTTGCCGGTCGCTAATATTTATCTAAAATTTCCCGAACCTAGCCGTACCCTTGTAGTTACGGACCTTGCCGATAAAACAATACTCTAATATATCAGGGCTTCACAATCACATTTACCAAATCACAGGTTTTCATGGTATTACTTATCTATTCATAGCTTGACATTCACATTTACCAAATCACAGGTTTGCATGGTATTACTTATCTATTCATAGCATGACATTCACATTTACCAAATCAGAGGGTTGCATGGTATTACTTATCTATTCATAGCATGAAATTCACATTCACCAAATCACAGGTTTGCATGGTATCATATTACTTATCTATTCATAATAATTCATAATTCAGTTCAATTACATCAAACAGGTGTTTCACAAAATTAATTTGGATAAAGCCAATGTGCAGAACTTTAGTTATTCACAATAGGTGTCTGCTTACCTTTTTAGTTGACTCTTTATGAAACACCGTTCAACGATAGTGATGTCCAATCGGCTGGTCAATCTCCCGCAAAGTCCCGCTACCAGATCACGTCGGGGTCACCAATTGTTAGGTTGCGTCAATTCAAATCTGGTATTGGAACAAAAGGATTACTACGCCATTTAAATCATCTATGTATTTTATTCTAGCAAACCCTTAAATGGTAAATATGAAGTTCGTATATACAGGCTCACTGTGACACCACGCAGGGCAAACAGCGCATGAGAAGAGCGAGAGAGAGAGAGAGAGAGAGAGAGAGAGAAAGAGAGAGAGAGAGAGCGCAAGAGAGCGCGAGAGAGAATCAGCGAGCAGCGCTATAGAAGCGCATAGCCTAGAGAAGAGAAGCGCCCCTATCCTTTGTTCTTCCTTAAATACTCCGACAGAATCGTTTCCGCTCCTTGCTGACCTGTCGGAGTAGAGGCTGAGTGTGGTTTAAACTTACTCAGCCTATCGTTGGCGTGCAGGCTGGTCCCAGCCTCGTGACGCAATCCAGTTGACGGAAGTAGTGGTCTTCTCAGTAGATGTCCAAGCTTCATATTACAAGACACAGTTCTATCGTAAAACCCCCAGCTAGCACATTCCTTCCACATAGCTCCCCCTTACCCAAACCTACAGCAGTTCTAAAGATCTATGATCACACAATACATTGAGTTAATAACTCTTGTTGTAGATTAACATATTCATTAGCTAAACATGTATCAGCCCTTACAAAGTCTTCACAAGGTTTTCACACACTGTTGCTGGTATTTTGGCCCATTCCTCCATGCAGATCTCCTCTAGAGCAGTGATGTTTCGGGGCTGTCGCTGGGCAACACAGACTTTCAACTCCCTCCAAAGATTTTCTATGGGGTTGAGATCTGGAGACTGGCTAGGCCACTCCAGGACCTTGAAATGCTTCTTATGAAGCCACTCCTTCGTTGCCCGGGCGGTGTGTTTGGGATCATTGTCATGCTGAAAGACCCAGCCACGTTTCATCTTCAATGCCCTTGCTGATGGAAGGAGGTTTTCACTCAAAATCTCACAATACATGGCCCCATTCATTCTTTCCTTTACACGGATCAGTCGTCCTGGTCCCTTTGCAGAAAAACAGCCCCAAAGCATGATGTTTCCACCCCCATGCTTCACAGTAGGTATGGTGTTCTTTGGATGCAACTCAGCATTCTTTCTCCTCCAAACACGACGAGTTGAGTTTTTACCAAAAAGTTATATTTTGGTTTCATCTGACCATATGACATTCTCCCAATCCTCTTCTGGATCATCCAAATGCTCTCTAGCAAACTTCAGACGGGCCTGGACATGTACTGGCTTAAGCAGGGGGACACGTCTGGCACTGCAGGATTTGAGTCCCTGGCGGCATAGTGTGTTACTGATGGTAGCCTTTGTTACTTTGGTCCCAGCTCTCTGCAGGTCATTCACTAGGTCCCCCCGTGTGGTTCTGGGATTTTTGCTCACCGTTCTTGTGATCATTTTGACCCCACAGGGTGAGATCTTGCGTGGAGCCCCAGATCGAGGGAGATTATCAGTGGTCTTGTATGTCTTCCATTTCCTAATAATTGCTCCCACAGTTGATTTCTTCACACCAAGCTGCTTACCTATTGCAGATTCAGTCTTCCCAGCCTGGTGCAGGTCTACAATTATGTTTCTGGTGTCCTTTGACAGCTCTTTGGTCTTGGCCATAGTGGAGTTTGGAGTGTGACTGTTTGAGGTTGTGGACAGGTGTCTTTTATACTGATAACAAGTTCAAACAGGTGCCATTAATACAGGTAACGAGTGGAGGACAGAGGAGCCTCTTAAATAAGAAGTTACAGGTCTGTGAGAGCCAGAAATCTTGCTTGTTTGTAGGTGACCAAATACTTATTTTCCACCATAATTTGCAAATAACTTAATTAAAAATCCTACAATGTGATTTTCTGGATTTTTTTTCTCATTTTGTCTCTCATAGTTGAAGTGTACCTATGATGAAAATGACAGGCCTCTCTCATCTTTTTAAGTGGGAGAACTTGCACAATTGGTGGCTGACTAAATACTGTTTTGCCCCACTGTATATGCATGCCAGCAAAGCCACTACACAACACAACACTAAACAATACATTAACAACCATAGAAAACAGTATTGGCATGAATAAAACAAAATTCTAACTTAAGGCTACTATTATATTATAATTATTTTGATGACATCCTGGTGACAGTATTCCTGGTTGATTAACAATATTGGGTTGTTAACACGTTTGTTTTATTATATAAATAAATGTGGGACACAAAAAAAGGCAGTGTAGAACACCCTTGCCCATGCTCTAATAACTTTCAAAAGATTGTTCCGAAGATTGCCCCCAAAACATGTATTTTCCAATGAATGAAGTCGCACAACTGAGCAACAGGACAAGTACATTAGAGTGTCTAGTTTGAGAAACAGACACCTCACAAGTCCTCAACTGGCAGGCATCTTCATTAAATTGTACCCTTAAAAAAACTGTCTCAACGTCAACAGTGAAGAGGCAACTCCGGGATACTGGCACTTTTTCCCAATCTTCCTCTGTCCAGTGTCTGTGTTCTTTTGCCCATCTTAATCTTTTCTTTTTATTGGTTAGTCTGAGATATGGCTTTTTATTTGCAACTCTACCTAGAAGGCCAGCATCCCGGAGTCGCTTCTTCACTGTTGACATTGAGACTAGTGTTTTGCGGGTACTATTTAATGAAGCTGCCATTTGAGGACTTGTGAGGTGTCTGTTTCTCAAACTAGACACTCTAATGTACTTGTCCTCTTGCTCAGTTGTGCACCGGGGCCTCCCACTCCTCTTTCTATTCTGGTTAGAGCCAGTTTGCGCTGGTCTGTGAAGGGAGAAGTACACAGCATTGTACGAGATCTTCAGTTTCATGGCAATTTCTCGCATGGAATAGCCTTCATTTCTCAGAACAACAATAGACTGACTAGTTTAAAAAAAAAGTTATTTGTTTCTGGCCTTTTTGAGCCTGTAATCAAACCCACAAATGCTGATGCTCCAGATACTCAACTAGTCTAAAGAAGGCCAGTTTTATTGCTTCTTTAATCAGCACAACAGTTTTCAGCTGTGATAACATAGTTGCAAAAGGGTTTTCTAACAATTAGCCTTTTAAAATGATCAACTTGGATTAGCTAACACAACGTGCCATTGGAACACAGGAGTGATGGTTGCTGATAATGGGCCTCTTTACGCCTATGTAGTTATTCCATAAAAATATGCAGTTTCCAGCTACAATAGTCATTTACAACATTAACAATGTTTTCACTGTATTTCTAATCAATTTGATGTTATTTTAATGGACAAAAATTTGCTTTTCTTTCAAAAACAAGGACATTTCTAAGTGACCCCAAACTTTTGAACGGTAGTGAATATATATACTGTATATAATTTATAAGTCCAAAAATGGATGTAGCAACTACAGATTGCCTCTTTAAGTCTATCAAACGTGTGTGAGTTTGAGCACGTGTCCAATGGGTTTTTTGTTTTATCAGCATGAATAGTCTGGGATCTATGCAGCTGTTGCAAGAGCTCATTTTTCACTGGCTGTCCACTGGTTTCAAAAACAATGATTAAACGTCTTGAATTCAACCATTATTGGGTTCAAATACACATTTAGATTTGTGAACAGCCATCCACAACAACCACAATACGTAAGGTGCAAATAGCTAAATGAAAGAGCAGCAGTGTGATTCACATCAATGCTCTATGTAGATATCAATAATAAGTGATATCCGTATTGCCGTAGACCTCACCACTGCTGTCATCCTTACCTCCAAGCGTTTATTCAAGTTGGATAATCTTTGGATGACGACAGCAGTCAGACCGTTGGAAGACATATCTTGGACTGTAGCCTACAAAAGCCTATTTTTAATTACTTAAAAATCATACAATGTGATTTTCTGGATTTTTGTTTTAGATTCCGTCTCTCACAGTTGAAGTGTACCTATGATAAAAATTACAGACTTCTACATGCTTTGTAAGTAGGAAAACCTGCAAAATCGGCAGTGTATCAAATACTTGTTCTCCCCACTGTATATACACACCACCATACTACATATATACACACCACCATACTACAGACACACACACACACACTCACACACACAAACTCAAACCTCTCCCTTGTTCCTCCAGATGCCTTCGAAGTACGGACACCCCAGCCCAGAGTGGTAGCCGTCTTTGGCCAACAGGCTGTTTTGGGCTGTGTGTTTTCCCCTACCCTCGACCCTGCTGCCCCCATGGATGAGGGTCTCGTGGTTACTTGGCAGAGGGTAGAAGATTCCCGGGTGGTTCACAGTTTCTACTACGGAACAGACCAACTGGAGCACCAGAGCAGTGAGTACAACAACCGCACTGGACTGTTCCATTCCCAGCTCCTTGGGGGAAACGCATCCCTCAGGTTGCAGAGTGTAGGTCCAGGGGATCAGGGAAGGTATCTCTGTTCGGTTAGTAACATGAAGGGGACAGGAATGGCTGAGGTCCAGCTGAAATACGCAGGTAGGTTCAACATGGAGACTTCCTCTTTTTTATTCCTCTTGTTTCTCCTGATGTCCTTTATTGAATTATATTTCCTGATTTATTATCTTTCCTGATTTATTATCTTTCCTGATTTATTATCTTTTCTCTTGTCTGCCATTTTCCTTCCTTTTCTCTTTCCTCTCTTCACTTCTCCATCCCTACCCTTATCCATTCAAGCGGGGAGGGGAGGGAGAGTGGGAGAGAGAGACAATTAGAGGGAGCATACTTAAATTCACACAGGACACCGGATAAGACAGGAGAATACACCAGATATAACAATCTGACTGTAGCGCCCCGGCACATAGACTACTGCAGCATAGATTCTGGACGCTGAGACGGGGGGTCGGGAGACACTGTGGCCCCGTCCCACAATACAGGGCCAACCAGGCAGGATATTACCCCACCCACTCTGCCAAAACACAGCCCCCACACCACCAGAGGGATATCAACAGACCACCAACTTACTACCCTGAGAAAAGTTTTGCCCACGAAGATCCCATCCACTGCACAAATCCGAGGGGGCGACAAACCAGACAGGAAGATCATGTCAGTGATTCGACACCTCCTAGGGACGGCATGGAAAGCACCAGTAAGCCAGTGACTCAGCCACTGTAATAGGGTCAGAGGCAGAGAATCCCTACGAAGAGACTTGAACCGGACAGGCAGAGACAGCAAGGGTGGTTCGTCACTCCAGTGTCTTTCCCTTAATCTTCGCACCACTGGGCCAGATCACACTCAATCACAGGACCTACTGAAGAGATGAGTCTTCAGTAAAGACTTAAAGGTTGAGACGGAGTCTGCGTCTCTCACATGGAGCTCTATAGTCTGCATCTCTCACATGGATAGGCAGACCATTCCATAAAAATGTTGCTCTATAGTAGAAAGCCCTGCCTCCAGCTGTTTGCTTAGAAATTCTAGGACAATAAGGAGGTGTCTTGTGACCGTAGCGTACGGGTAGGTATGTACGGCAGGACCAAATCGCTTGTATGTGGCTTGTATGCAATGAGGCCTGGATGTGTGATAGAGGAATTTGTATGTTTAAAGTAATGACTAAAGTATTCCACCCTGAAACTGTGTAATGTGTGAAATGTATTAGAATTAATGTGTGTGCATAGGACAAGTCAAGGACATTGTGTTACTGTTTAGCAAAATAAGTAAGTAATAGTTAAGACAACAAAGGAGAAGAGGAATTCTCTACAGACTATTAGTGAAAGCTGTAAGACTGATAACAGGAAAGAGGTCTCCCCTTCCCAGGGAGGAGGGGGGAACTGTTAGGCTTGCAGGAGATTAGGCAGATTGTAAATAAGTACAGCCCCCTAAAGCAGGGTGGGGGTTTTCTGACTGATGTGTATAAAAGATGGGCTCTGAACTTAGAGGGCAGATCTCTCTGAATAAAGAACTGACCATTGCAAGCTGGGGCTCTGTCTGTATTATTATAAACTGAAGCCTTATAACCTTCAGGATACAGATAGAGTAATGAAATAGTTATTTTAGAACATTGAGATAAAAATTCTCGTGACATTGTGTTAAATGTGTTTGTTAATTTACAGTTAGTTACCGTGAGACCGGCAGTCTTTTGCATGACAATAACCGGCTGACAAAATGTCATGTCTACCACAGCCCTACCCAGACCTAGATTAATCCTGGGCTTTTAAAGCAGACAGGCTGACCCAAAGTGAGTTTCTCTGATCTTACTCTAAAGGTATGCATCACCAGTGAGGGTCCGGGAACCAGCCCTTTAAGGCTACAGCTCATTTCCACATTTAGTGGTGTTACTACATAGGATCAGATACATTTCAGGGCTGTTAAAATACATTCCTCATTACTCAGTAGGAAGGATGAAATAAAATACCAGGTGAACTAGGTCATAACCTGTACTGTTTGAGAAAAACTAATTCTGGAAAAACATTTTGGTCTAGAAACTTCCCAACTCTTGGGCTGTGTCCCAAGTTCCACCATATTCCCTATCTAGTCTAATACTTTTGACCAGGGCCCGCTGGACTGACCAAGGTACATTATAGATCTACAGACAGGTAGCCTAGTGGTTAGGGTGTTGGGCCAGTAACCGAAAGGTTGCTGGATTGAATCCCAGAGCGGACAAAGTAAAAATCTGTTGTTCTGCCCCTGAAAAAGGCAGTTAACCCACTGTTCCTAGGCCATCATTATAAATAAGAATTTGTTCTTAACTGACTTGCCTAAATAAAGGTTAAATTAAAAATAATAATAATACAAAAATATCCCACTCTGTCTACTTCAACTACCCCCTCTCTCTCTCTCTTTCTCTTTCTTTCTCTTTCTTGTTCCCTCGCTACACTTTCCTCTTCCTCCCCCGGAAAGTCCAAAAGAGGTACGGTTTAAACAACAAAAAGCCTTTCAGGGTGTTTTATATAAGTAGCCTTTGTGGATAGTACCTTTGATATAAGTAGCCTTTGTGGATATTACCTTTGATATAAGTAGCCTTTGTGGATATTACCTTTGATATATTCTTAAATATCTTTGCATTTGACTGAATAGATGATGTGGTATCAGTGATTACTATGGGATATTTGTAAGAAGTCAACACATTAGGTCAATAGGGTGACCCATGGATTTGGGGGAGTACAAGAAAAACTCCATGTACAATTGACAGATGAATGGTTACTTTGTCCCCCTGTTTCCCCTTTCATGTAATGCCTGCCTGCTCTCTATTCCACTCCAATTGTCTTTTGTCTTCCATCTCTCGCACAGTGACCAAACACACACACACTAAGTCTTAAATTTAACACTGGTCCAGTGTTTATGCAGGTCCACACTTACAGTTGAAGTCGGAAGTTTACATACACTTAGGTTGAAGTCATTAAAACTCGTTTTTCAACCACTCCACAGATTTCATGTTAACAAACTATAGTTTTGGCAAGTCGGTTAGGACATCTACTTTGTGCATGACACAAGTAATTCTTCCAACAACTGTTTACAGACAGATTATTTCACTTATAATTCACTATATCACAATTCCACTGGGTCAGAAGTTTACATACACTAAGTTGACTGTGCCTTTAAACTACTTGGAAAATTCAAGAAAATTATGTCATGGCTTTAGAAGCTTCTGATAGGCTAATTGATATCATTTGAGTCAATTGGAGGTGTACCTGTTGATGTATTTCAAGGCCTACCTTCAAACTCTTTGCTCGGCCATGTGAAAATCTAAAGAGATCAGCCAAGACCTCAGAAATTAAACTGTAGACCTCCACAAGTCTGGTTCATCATTGGGAGCAATTTCCAAACGCCTGAAGGTACCATGTTCATCTGTACAAACAATAGTACTCAAGTATAAACACCATGGGACCACGCAGCCGTCATACCGCTCAGGAAGGAGACACGTTCTGCAAATCAATCCCAGAACAACAGCAAAGGACCTTGTGAAGATGCTGGTGGAAACAGGTAAAAAAGTATCTATATCCACAGTAAAACAAGTCCTATATCGACAACCTGAAAGGCCGCTCAGCAAAGAAGAAGCCACTGCTCCAAAACCGCCATAAAAAAGCCAGACTACGGTTTGCAACTGCACATGGGGACAAAGATCATACTTTTTGGAGAAATGTCCTCTGGTCTTGAAACAAAAATAGAACTGTTTGGCCATAATGACCATTGTTATGTTTGGAGGAAAAAGGGGGAGGAACACACCGTGAAGCACGGGGGTGGCAGCATCATGTTGTGGGGGTGCTTTGCTGCAGGAGTAACTGGTGCACTTCACAAAATAGATGTCATCACGAGGAAAGAAAATTATGTGAATATATATTGAAGCAACATCTCAAGACATCAGTCAGGAAGTTAAAGATAATGGGTCTTCCAAATGGACAATGACCCCAAGCATACTTCCAAAGGTGTGGCAAAATGGTTTAAGGACAACAAAGTCAAGGTATTGGAGTGGCCATCACAAAGCCCTGACCTCAATCCTATAGAAACTTTGTGGGCAGAACTGAAAAAGCGTGTGCGAGCAAGGAGGCCTACAAACCTGACTCAGTTACACCAGTTCTGTCAGGAGGAATGGGCCAAAATTCACCCAACTTATTGTGGGAAGCTTGTGGAAGGCTACCCGAAACAATTGAACCCAAGTTAAACAATTTAAAGGCAATGCTACCAAATACTAATTGAGTGTATGTAAACTTCTGACCCACTGGGAATGTGATGAAAGAAATAAAAGCTGAAATAAATCATTCTCTCTACTATTATTCATTATTCATTTCACATTATTAAAATAAAGTGGTGATCCTAACTGACCTAAGACAGGGAATTTTTACTAGGATTAAATGTCAGGAATTGTGAAAAACTGAGTTTAAATGTATTTGGCTAAGGTGTATGTAAACTTCCGACTTCAACTGTAAGTGATAATGCCAGAGAAGCCGGTGTTTGGAGGATATATTGGCACAGGTGTTATTGCCAACCGTGCCAATATATCCTCCAAACACAGGCTTCGAGGGCATTATCACTTTTAGACAACGGGTCATATTCAAATAATGATTGACCTATTTTCATTAAAAACGTTATTTTGATTAATTTTTTTATACTATTTCATCCTTCCACAAGATAGTCCTTTTTGTTCTGTATCTATGGACGTGACCCAGTCGTTCAGTCTTTTTGTTCTGTATCTATGGACGTGACCCAGTCGTTCAGTCTTTTTGTTCTGTATCTATGGACGTGACCCAGTCGTTCAGTCTTTTTGTTCTGTATCTTTGGACGTGACCCAGTCGTTCAGTCTTTTTGTTCTGTATCTATGGACGTGACCCAGTCGTTCAGTCTTTTTGTTCTGTATCTATGGACGTGACCCAGTCGTTCAGTCTTTTTGTTCTGTATCTATGGACGTGACCCAGTCGTTCAGTCTTTTTGTTCTGTATCTTTGGACGTGACCCAGTCGTTCAGTCTTTTTGTTCTGTATCTATGGACGTGACCCAGTCGTTCAGTCTTTTTGTTCTGTATCTATGGACGTGACCCAGTCGTTCAGTCTTTTTGTTCTGTATCTTTGGACGTGACCCAGTCGTTCAGTCTTTTTGTTCTGTATCTATGGACGTGACCCAGTCGTTCAGTCTTTTTGTTCTGTATCTATGGACGTGACCCAGTCGTTCAGTCTTTTTGTTCTGTATCTATGGACGTGACCCAGTCGTTCAGTCTTTTTGTTCTGTATCTTTGGACGTGACCCAGTCGTTCAGTCTTTTTGTTCTGTATCTATGGACGTGACCCAGTCGTTCAGTCTTTTTGTTCTGTATCTATGGACGTGACCCAGTCGTTCAGTCTTTTTGTTCTGTATCTATGGACGTGACCCAGTCGTTCAGTCTTTTTGTTCTGTATCTATGGACGTGACCCAGTCGTTCAGTCTTTTTGTTCTGTATCTATGGACGTGACCCAGTCGTTCAGTCTTTTTGTTCTGTATCTATGGACGTGACCCAGTCGTTCAGTCTTTTTGTTCTGTATCTTTGGACGTGACCCAGTCGTTCAGTCTTTTTGTTCTGTATCTATGGACGTGACCCAGTCGTTCAGTCTTTTTGTTCTGTATCTATGGACGTGACCCAGTCGTTCAGTCTTTTTGTTCTGTATCTATGGACGTGACCCAGTCGTTCAGTCTTTTTGTTCTGTATCTATGGACGTGACCCAGTCGTTCAGTCTTTTTGTTCTGTATCTATGGACGTGACCCAGTCGTTCAGTCTTTTTGTTCTGTATCTATGGACGTGACCCAGTCGTTCAGTCTTTTTGTTCTGTATCTATGGACGTGACCCAGTCGTTCAGTCTTTTTGTTCTGTATCTATGGACGTGACCCAGTCGTTCAGTCTTTTTGTTCTGTATCTATGGACGTGACCCAGTCGTTCTTTCTAAATGTTCCATTCCATACTGGCTGGCAACGTTCTTATCCCTTGCTAGATAGATAGCCAACTACAGCTAACTTAGTCATGTCAAAGAGCAGAATAACTGCAAAGTAGTGCATTAGCATTTGTTTAAGCCGTTTTCTAGTGGCATTTATTTGGATACATCCATAACAATGAGCTAATGAGGCGTGATTTCGCCGGTCTTAGAAACTGTGCTGACTCGTCAGGACTCTGTTGTTCAGAGGAGCCAGCCAACAACACAGCTAACACTATCACTTCAAACTGAAGCTGGAAAGACTGCAAATTAGCTGCGTTTCGTTTACATTTTTTTAAATTATAATATTTTTGTACATATCCATAAAAATGGATGATGATTTCGACTGGCTGCCTGTCTGTCTCGTCCCGACTCCCGACACTTTCATTACTATGTGACAGCAGGTTCTCAAATGTTGCGAATGTCGGAGAAACAGCCAAAGGTTTCTACAAATCTCTCTGTTGAAAACAACATTTTAGTCTGAAGCTAGCCACAATAAGGATCAGCCACAATAGTGGCATTTGCGTTTTGCCTTCAAAATAAAGGTCCCTATTTGAACGTAATGCAGAAGGTTACAATTGGTGGAACCATGCCATATTTAGACTAAAACATGTTGAACAAGGTTGGAGCGTTGGATTGTGGAGCAATGAAAAGGTGTATCAGTTTACTAGGTGACACCCACAGAACACAGCTGTGAAGAGTTAATGCAAATATTATTGTTTGTTAGATCTTATTTCACTGTGAGAAATCACCTCCCCAGTCAGCCTATTGTCCGTATTGACATTCATATTGCACTGTACAGCCTTACCAGAGGATTAGGGATCCATGGAATGGGGTATCAGTCTACTCAGTACCCAACGTCCTCCTCAGAGTCATCAGACTCCAAAACATCCACGTTGTATTGTTTTTCCTCTGGAATTGTGTTCAATACACATAGTAGGTTGACACATGTTTTGTATTTATTGAACCTTTATTTAACTAGTCAAGTCAGTTAAGAACAAGTTCTTATTTACAATGACGGCCTACACCGGCCAAACTCGGACGACGCTGGGCCAATTGTGCGCCGCCCTATGGGTCTCCCAATCACGGCCGGTTGTGATACAGCCTGGATTTAAACCAGGTTGTCTGTAGTGACGCCTCTAGCACTGAGATGCAGTGTCTTAGACCATTGTGCCACTTGGGAGCACACAATAAATGTGTCTCAATTTACAGTGGTTTCAGAGTCCTGCAATAAGAGCTATGACGCTAATATTCACAAATAAAATATCCTTTTATTTGTGAATATTGTCTGTCACTGAGTAGACTGATACCACATCTCATTGATTCACAATCCATAGGTAAGGCTGTACAGTGAAATAAGTATGCCCCTATTGCAATTCTAAAATCTAGTACATCCAGTGTGATTTCAACAGATTTTTGTCAAATTATCAAATCATTGTCTTTTGTTGAATTTATATAAGAACAGTCCAACCTTGTTTACCGTGATCTATTCAATTATGGCATGATTCCACTATTTGTATTCATTTGCATCACTTTCAATGGGGGACTTTTATTTTGAAGGTGAACCACAAATTCCACTATTGTGGCTGATCCTTATTGTGGCTAGCTTCACATAGGTTGGTCGACCACCATTAATCAAATAAGAACTGTCTTATAAAGTATGGGTATTTTACATGATGACACCTAGCTAGATAGTTAGCTAGCTAACTATAGTTACCGAAACAGATTGTCGTTTTGCTATGTTTATGGGGAAGAACATTGTTTGCGTCCATCAGCTAGCTAGCTTATGACCAACACTGTCCAAAACTTTACCAGCATCATAACATATGATATGTATCGGTGAGTCGTAGTGATATATTATTGTAATAAATGTGTAATAACTACGTAGAAAATTGTATGAACGTGTTAAATGATAATGAACGTGCGGTCATATTCAGGTCCTGATTGGTCAACAAGCTTATTTGACACGTCATAGCGTTATTTGGCATGTGTCTTTTTGTGACACGCAAACAGCGTTCCATAGAAACGCATGATTGTACATCCGCTAAGAAAAGTCCGTCAAAACTTAACACGTCAAATCCATTTTTTAATTCCAAACAATGTGTTTAATAAGTTGGGAGGTCTTCAATTTTTACTAAAATGTAGTTATATTCCTGAAAGATTACCTGCTAATTGGCTAGGTTTCACCAACAAGCTTTAATGTCCTGGAAAATATGTTTCGTGGACAATTCTTCCTCACATAAAGCTCTTTTGTGGAATAATTCAGACATAACTGTAAGGAATAAGTAATTGTTCAACCCTAGCTGGCATAAGAGAAATACTGACTTTGTTCTAGATGTTTTCGACAACAGGGGTAATATTCTTTCATATTGTCATGAGTGTGAAGAATGAAGGGAGCCAGGCGCAGGAGATGGTGTGGAGCAAACTTAGAATTTAATACGTTTCCAAAATAGAATCCACAAAAGAACAAGCAAGGCACAGCCGTGCTAGTAACCAACTAATGTGCAAATAATACCAGGCGAACAATTTTATTTCTTAACCTTTATTTTACTAGGCAAGTCAGTTAAGAACAAATTCTTATTTACAATGACGGCCTAGGAACAGTGGGTTAACTGCCTTGTTCAGGGGCAGAACGACAGATTTTTACCTTGTCAGCTCGGGGATTCGATCCGGCAACCTTTCAGTTACGGCCCAACACTCTAACCACTAGGCTACCTGCCGCCCGTAAAATAACACGAGGTACAGAATAAACTCGGGTGCGATAGCACAGAGGTTGAACACGTACACAATGAACAATAACCGACAAGGACCTGAGGGAACATGTAGTAAATGGGGGAATGAGAACCAGGTGTGCGTAATGACAAGACAAAACTAATGGATAATGAAGGAGGGAGCGGCAGTGGCTAGAAAGCCGGTGATGAAGAGCGCCGAAGCATGTCCGAACTTGGGGATGAGGCAACTTCAGAGGGAGTCGTGGCACATATGAACAATTTATATCATTGAATGAGTTTCCAATACCTTTCAGAGAGTTTAATTCTGTAATCAAAGCCATTCCCAGTGGTCTAACTACAATAATGCATCTTAAAACTCATTTTAGCTTTGGTGATGATCACAGAGATGATCCACAACTGTGGGCTTACTTGAGAAATCTTGTTGTAACAAATACATAAGACGATTGTTCCATTCACAGAAACAACTTACTCCTGGAGGGATTTTTTTTGGGAACATGCTTATTCCTGACATTGTCTGTAAAAAAGCTTGGTTGATGCCTTACAAACATTGTATACCAAACATAAGATATATCCACGTAATTCTTTGTTGGCCAAAAAAATCTGAATTTCCTGCGAAAAATAAGGTTAAAATCTGACTCACTGCTATTATGACATTTCCCCCCCCCGTGGGATCAATAAAGTATCTATCTATCTATCTATCTATCTATCTATCTATCTATCTATCTATCTATCTATCTATCTATCTATCTATCTATCTATCTATCTATCTATCTATCTATCTATCTATCTATCTATCTAATGTAGTTCTGTGATAGATTTTTGGAAAAACCTTGCAGATACTTGTTTACCTTTATGAATATTACCCATGTTTTAACATGAAGGATATAATATGTTACTATTGCAATGATATCAAGACCATTGAAATGATTGTGATTTTTTTAAATTCTTGTTGCCAAATACTTTATACACAAACAAAAATTCCAGAACTCTATACCAAAATTACTAATATTTTTGATTGAATTTAATCATCGTGTTAAGACATTATCTATAGTGAATAACATATTCCTCAATCGTTATAATGAGATTTGTTCTGAGTGAATTCAATTGCACTAGAATTGTATTTATATATGTATGTATTTAGTATTTTCTTGTTTATACCTGTATGTTGTTTTGTTAGACATGTTTGATGTAGGGATGTAAGTTGTTGATTTTTTTTTGTATAATGAATAAAAATAATAATAAATAAAATAATACTTAAAACGTCAATGTCAATATGGAGAAGTCAACATACAAGTGTAAGTAAAAATGAATGTAAATAAGTTAAACTCTGCTACTAATGCACATGACGGCACAAACACATCTCGTAAAAGTCCCTTTCACTAGCTAGCGATACAGACAACCAACTAACTAGCCACCGAAATGAAGGCTAGAGTCATTTGTGTTCATCTGTTGAGCTTAGGTTATGGTTTGTCATGTTTGCTAGGTACAGATATTCATAGGTTATAAATTGCCTCGTTTTCCTATTAATTGACAGCTTAGCTGACTTTTAGGGTATTAAATGCCTGCGCAGTGGAGCTCATATGATGAGTTGGATATTTGTTTACATAACCAGCTAACAAGTTGCCTGTTTTGTCCTGTTTCTACTGACGCAATTAGTTTCAAATCAAATAACATTTTCATGGTTCTTATGAAGGAGCCCTGGCGCTGAGCAGTAGTGTGAATACATTCCTTTTATTTGTGAATAAAACAAAACAAAGGAGAGAACAAAACCACAAACTGACGTGGGACATGCAAAAACAAAGAACCACACACAGGTGGGCACAATAATGAACTTAAATAGGATCCCAATTAGAGACAACGTATGGCAGCTGCCTCTAATTGGGGACCAACAAAACTCAAACAGAGTTGCCCAGAAAACCCTACCATCAGGACCCGACAGTAAACCAAACCCAAACATAGTGGCATCCCTACCGTCAGGACCTGACAGTACCCCCACCCCCAAGGCGCGGGCTCCCGACCGCAAGACCAGGACAAGGTGGAGGCTCCGCCCGCGGAGTAGGACTGGGCACCGGGTCACGTGGAGTCTCCGCCACCAGACCAGGACGGGGCGCCAGCACTGTAGGTACCGGGCTGGGGACCGGCACTGGACTGGCGGTACCGGGGGTGAAGCCTCTCCCTGCTCCGGCGTCCTGTCCTGATCTGGGGGCGGAGCCTCTCCCTGCTCCGGTGCTGGGACCGGCAGTGGTGGTACCGGGCTGGGGATCGACACCGGAACACTGGTGCGAGTAGCCTGCACTGGAGGCACCGGGCTGGGGATCGACACCGGACACCATATTCAGCCATCCCCCCATACTATGCAATGTCTTTTTATAGCTTTTTTTTGCACTCCAGATATCTTGTATTTCTATACTGTCTTTTGTGTACTTTCGTTGTGGCATTTTGCACCTGCCCTGTGTTTTGTTGTAGCTGCTTGACAATGAAATTTCCCCCCCGGGGGATCAATAAAGTATCTATCTATCTATCTATCTATCTATCTATCTATCTATCTATCTATCTATCTATCTATCTATCTATCTATCTATCTATCTATCTATCTATCTATCTATCTATCTATCTATCTATCTATCTCTAACCATGGCATGCAGAGGGTGGGTGACGTTGTCCATGATGGCCAGCAGTTTGGCCAGGATCCGTCTCTCCGCCACCTCCTCTAGAGTGTCAAGGCTCATCCCCAGAACAGAGCTAGCCTTCCTGATCAGCTTATTTACCCGAGAAGCGTCACCGGCTTTAATGTTGGCGCCCCATCACACGACTGCAAAAAAACACAGACTGGTAGAAGGTATGCAGTAGTTTACTGGACACGTTGAAGGACCTGAGCCTCCTCAGAAAGTAGGGTCAGCTCTGGCCCTTTTTGTACAGAGTTACCAGCCCATTCCAGCCTGTTGTATATATGGACATATGGACTCCCAGGAACTTGTATGACCCAACCATTTCCACATCCATCCCCTGTATAGGGACTGCAGTCAGTTGGGCCTTGGTTCTCCTGAAGTCCGTACAAGGCGGTGATATAGCCCGACAGGATGCTCTCAATGGTGCATCTGTAAAGGTGTGGACCGAGTTGTAACTCATTTGAAAGCAGGTGAAGTTTGAAGGGAGGAGAGGACGCAGGAGAGAGGATGTGGGGTGTGCATCCGGAGAGGACGCAGGGCAAAGATGAGGAGATGTGTAGAAACCTTCTTCTGAGGTTTAGGAGATGTGTTCTGTGTCACTTTGCAGGATGGGGCCGTGTTTCCAGAAGTTCCATGACATATTGTAAGCTAAATGCAAACACTAAAGTGACAGTGTGAAATTTGAATTTGTCTCTGAACAGTTGTTATGTTTTGTATCTACTCTCTTTATCGGTCTCTATCTACTACTTGTGGCATTCACTGAATTGTTGTCAAAGTAGGCTACTATTTGTACATTTTCTGTCAGGTCTGTACTAAATCTTATTGACAGAGGTTACCTACATTTTGAAATAGTCTGTGAATAGTTGTTTGCATTTTGACATTGTTACAGAAGTAAGAATCGTTGTCAATCCAATAGCCTACTTTGTGTGGGTTTTGA
The DNA here is from genome assembly GCA_023634145.1 of Thymallus thymallus. Lineage (NCBI taxonomy): Eukaryota > Metazoa > Chordata > Actinopteri > Salmoniformes > Salmonidae > Thymallus > Thymallus thymallus. The sequence goes on from CM042396.1 coordinate 31,663,467, forward strand.
AAATACTTTCTGAATATTTTCTTCTGGTCATATTTTGGATAATTTTTATTAATTTATATGTAAAAACAATTTAGAAGTATAATATATTATACTTTATACATTTTAAGTGAGTAGTTTAGTCAAATGTACTACAATTGAAATAGTCTAGGGCTTTTGTTGTGTTAAAATGTTAATCATTTTTTGATAGTGTCTACACAGTGGAAGACAGAATGAGTGTGGTGCCACATTGTAATTGCCATTTGTTCTTGAGTTATGTCTGTCTGTTTGAAATGTGTGAGAAAACTAGCTTTATCTTGAAAATTCTTATTAATCTACAGCAGCATTCTAGAATTTGATTGGGGTGGAAAGGGTTTAAGGACCTCATGGGCACCCTTAGAACTTTTAAACTTAATTTAAGGGGGAAATTCATCTTAAAATGTTTTGTAAAACTAACTGATTTAAGGAAACTTAAAGTGTTTTATGCAACTACCTCCACAATGCTGTTTAGATTGTTATACAGTACATACTGAATGAAGCACTTAAGGGGCCTCATGGGCACAAATCTAAATAAGGAATTAATTAAGACGATATACATACAGTCATGTGAAAAAGTAAGTACACCCCCTGGAAAGTTTTTTTAAAAAACATATTTGGACAGATGGATATGTAATCTTCACTTCAACACTTGACAGATAAAGGTTACCAATATAACAAACCACACACACAAAAAAAACTTTGAAAATGTTTTGCAATTAAAATAAACAAAAATGCCTTTTCCTTATCGGGAGAAAGTTAGAATTAGATGTACCAAAACAAGTGCAAATGATTAGAAAACATTAGAGAGAAACTTAGGAGGGTCCAACCTTCCACACACCCATATGGTTAAGACCAAACCATATGGTTTGGTCTTAACCATATGTGTGTGGTAACACATCATTCAAAGATCAAAATACCTACCCGAGGCCCTCAGAAGAAAGATTATTGATGTCCATGAGTCTGGGAGGGGTTACAAATCCATTTCCAAGCATTTCGAAGTATATCATTCCACTGTCCGACGAAAATTCCAGACCACTGGCAAACTACCTAGGACAGGTCGTCCCACCAAAGTCAGCCCAAGATGACCGAAAGATGCTCATAGAAGTCTCTAAGAACCCCAGGGTAACATCAATGGATCTACAGGCCTCTCTTGCCACAATCAATGTCGAAGTGCATGGGTACACTGTCAGAAAGAGACTGTACAAACTTGGCCTACATGGGAGGTCAGGAAGGAAGAAGCCTCTGCTCTCAAAAAAGAATATCAAGACACAGCTGACTTTACCCAGGTGTTGTCTGGCAGTGACTAGTGTTCCATTTCTTAAAGTGATTAAATTGGCCAGTGATGTCCAGGGAAAAGGGAAAATATAAAAGGGAAATGTACTTAACTCCCCCCCTTCTCTCTTTCTTTCTCTCTTCTCTCTCATTATCTCTCTTTCTCTCTCTATACACAGAGCCTCACTTCACAGTCCAGGCCCTTAACCCATTATCTCTCTCTAGCGTTCTACACAGAGCCTCACCTCACAGTCCAGGTCCAGCCCTCTTACGTCACCTTCCTCTATGAGACTGAAGGTTACCCAGAACCAGAGGTCCGCTGGTTGGACTCGCATGGCCAAAACATCACCCATAACATCTCAGTGACCCAGTCCTCCAGGGCCCCAGGCCTGCTCCTTTTCCTCCGTACCCAGCTGGTGGCGCAGGCTGGTGGGGTAGTCAACTTCACCTTCTCCCTGAGGAACCAGCTCCTGGAGCAGGTCATAGAGAGGCCACTGAGCTATGGTGAGCTGATATCCACTGAATGGTTTGATTGAATGCTTAATTGATTGATTAATGATAATAGTAATACTCATTTAAATTACATTTTAAAAAGCATTTCAAAACAGATAAAAAAACAAACAGAAACAAACTATTCATATTGAAAGATGAAGAGAATAAAACAATAATGACCCATATCTACATTCTAGATTTGGGGAGGAGTAGGTCTAGTTGTTACATATCTACATTCTAGATTTGGGGAGGAGTAGGTCTAGTTGTTACATATCTACATTCTAGATTTGGGGAGGAGTAGGTCTAGTTGTTACATATCTACATTCTAGATTTGGGGAGGAGTAGGTCTAGTTGTTACATATCTACATTCTAGATTTGGGGAGGAGTAGGTCTAGTTGTTACATATCTACATGCTAGATTTGGGGAGGAGTAGGTCTAGTTGTTACATATCTACATGCTAGAGGAGTAGGTCTAGTTGTTACATATCTACATTATAGATATGGGGAGGAGTAGGTCTAGTTGTTACATATCTACATTCTAGATTTGGGGAGGAGTAGGTCTAGTTGTTACATATCTACATTCTAGATTTGGGGAGGAGTAGGTCTAGTTGTTACATATCTACATGCTAGATTTGGGGAGGAGTAGGCCTAGTTGTTACATATCTACATGCTAGAGGAGTAGGTCTAGTTGTTACATATCTACATTATAGATATGGGGAGGAGTAGGTCTAGTTGTTACATATCTACATTCTAAATTTGGGGAGGAGTAGGTCTAGTTGTTACATATCTACATTCTAGATTTGGGGAGGAGTAGGTCTAGTTGTTACATATATACATTCTAGATTTGGGGAGGAGTAGATCTAGTTGTTACATATCTACATGCTAGATTTGGGGAGGAGTAGGCCTAGTTGTTACATATCTACATTATAGATATGGGGAGGAGTAGGTCTAGTTGTTACATATCTACGTTCTAAATTTGGGGAGGAGTAGGTCTAGTTGTTACATATCTACATTCTAGATTTGGGGAGGAGTAGGTCTAGTTGTTACATATCTACAGTCTAGATTTGGGGAGGAGTAGGTCTAGTTGTTACATATCTACAGTCTAGATTTGGGGAGGAGTAGGTCTAGTTGTTACATATCTACAGTCTTGATATGGGGAGGAGTAGGTCTAGTTGTTACATATCTACAGTCCCCACTCTAGATTTGGGGAGGAGTTGGTCTAGTTGTTACATATCTACAGTCCCCACTCTAGAAAGGGGAGGAGTTGGTCTAATTGTTACATATCTACAGTCCCCACTCTTGATATGGGGAAGAGTAAGCCTAGTTGTTACATATCTACAGTCCCCACTCTAGATTTGGGGAGGAGTGGGTCTAGTTGTTACATATCTACAGTCTAGATTTGGGGAGGCGTTGGTCTAGTTGTTACATATCTACAGTCCCCACTCTAGATATGGGGAGGAGTTGGCCTAGTTGTTACATATCTACAGTCTTGATATGGGGAGGAGTAGGTCTAGTTGTTACATATCTACAGTCCCCACTCTAGATATGGGGAGGAGTTGGCCTAGTTGTTACATATCTACAGTCCCCACTCTAGATATGGGGAGGAGTTGGCCTAGTTGTTACATATCTACAGTCTAGATATGGGGAGGAGTAGGTCTAGTTGTTACATATCTACAGTCCCCACTCTAGATATGGGGAGGAGTTGGCCTAGTTGTTACATATCTACAGTCTAGATATGGGGAGGAGTTGGCCTAGTTGTTACATATCTACAGTCCCCACTCTAGATATGGGGAGGAGTTGGCCTAGTTGTTACATATCTACAGTCTAGATATGGGGAGGAGTTGGCCTAGTTGTTACATATCTACAGTCTAGATTTGGGGAGGCGTTGGTCTAGTTGTTACATATCTACAGTCCCCACTCTAGATATGGGGAGGAGTTGGCCTAGTTGTTACATATCTACAGTCTAGATATGGGGAGGAGTTGGTCTAGTGGTTACATATCTACAGTCCCCACTCTAGACTAGCCAACAACAAATTACAGGGGAGTAGAATACATCCTAGAATATAAACTAGTAGTTATTTTTTGCTGTCACAATTCACAACTCTACAAGACACTACACACAGCCTATAGATCAGCACCCCTGGAGCAGGTTGGGGGCGAAGTGCCTTGCTCAATAGCTCAACGGCAGTAGGTGACACCTGGGATACTTTGTGGTGCTCTGTACTGTTAATGTGCCCTGAAGCAATGGACTGTAGAACTACAATGATAGAAGCTACCTTTGGCCCCTTCAGAGAACTGATGGGCATTGAACTGACTAGAGTAGGGATGTTAACCTACTGAGGGACGACACGTTCACTATCAAAAATATGCAAAACTAGTGATATTAAAAAAGGAGACAAATATTTTTTCACGGCACTTTATATGTTGGTTTCAACTGAGGTAAGACTGTTGAACTAACTCATGAGGTACCTACAGTGCCTATTCACACCCCTGGACTTTTCCCACATTTTGTTGTGTTACAAAGTGGAATTAAAATGGATTTAATTTACATTTTTTGTCAACAATCTACACAAAATAGTCTGTGATGTCAAAGTGGAACATTTGTAATAAAAAAATAACGAAGTAATATATTGATTTGAAAACTATTCAACCCCGAGTCAATACATGTTGGAATCCCCTTTGGCAGCTGTTACAGCTGTAATCGCTGATTGTTGATCATTGCTAGTCAGCCATTTTCAAGTCTTGCCATAGATTTTCAAGAAGATTTAAGTCAAAACTGTAACCAGGCCACTCAGGAACATTCAATGTAATCTTGGTAAGCAACGCCAGTGTAGATTTGGCCTTGTGTTTTAGGTTATTGTCCTGCTGTAAGGTGAATTAATCTGTCTGTTGGAAAGTAGATTGAACCAGGTTGTCATCTAGTTCTATTGCGTTTATTCGCATCATAAAAAACTCACTAGTCACCACCATGCTTGAACATATGAAGAGTGGTACTCAGTGATGTGTTGGATTTGCCCCAAACATAACCCTTTGTATTCAGGATATAAATGTAATGTTCTATAAATGAAATTTCCTTGCCTTATTGCAAACAGGATGCATGTTTTGTAATATTTGTATTCTGTACAAGCTTTCTTCTTTTCACTCTGTCATTTAGGTTAGTATTGTGGAGTAACTACAATGTTGTTGATCCATCCTCAGTTTTCTCCTCACAGCCATTAAACTCTGTAACTGTTCTAAAGTCATCATTGGCCTCATGGTGAAATTCCTGAGCGGTTTCCTTCCTCTCTGGCAACTGAGTCAGGAAGTACACCTGTATCTTTGTAGTGACTGGGTGTATTGATACACCATCCAAAGTGTAATTAATAACTTTACCATACTCAAAGGTATATTCAATGTCTGCTTATTTTTACCCATCTACCAATATGTGCCCTTCTTTTCTAGGCATTGGAAACCCTCCCTGGTCTTTGTGGTTGAATCTGTGTTTAAAATTCACTGCTCGACTGAGGGACCTTACAGATCATTTAATGTGTGGAGTACAGAGATGAGGTAGTCATTCAAAAATCATGTTAAACACTATTGCAAGTTATTATGTGACTTGTTTAACACATTTTTACTCCAGAATGTATTTAGGCTTTCCATAACAAACGGATGAATATTTATTGACTCAAACATTTCAGCTTTTCACTTTTAATTAATTTGTAAAAATGTGTGTGTATGTCAGTAACAAAAACAATCCACATTTTATCCATTTTAAATTCAGGCTGTAACATAACAAAATGTGGAAAAAGTTAAGGAGTGTGAGGAAAAAAAAACGGATGTACCAATTGCATATATTCTTTTTATCCACTTTAAGAAAATAATATATGCCTAACTGAACTGTTTTGACCCAAAGGATGAATTACACGTCAACAATGTTGGTAGTATACAGTAGGGTGATGGGGTGTATCCAGAGATTACTGGTTCATTATGATGGATTGGAACACTTCTGGGATCTTTTATTTCAGCTCACGAAACGGGACCAACACTTTACATGTTGCGTTTATTTTTGTTCAGTATATAAATATTGCAAATCTGATTTCCACCTAGCTGATCATTGTCTGCAGCCGGCTCTGATCGTAGTGTAATGAAACAGGCAGGGAGAGTGAGCTGGTCCATGGTGCTCGGCAAACCCTCAATCTACTGGTCCGTAGCCCTGAGTGGCATCGACTGTGCCACTTCAGCATGCTTTCGTCGCAAAGTCGATATATATGACTTATTTATAAAAATATATAAGTCATTACATCCAGCTGTTTTTATCGACAGAAGAAACACACCCTAGCAGGAAATTATCTATTTTCTATGCAAATGTTCTAAATGTCAAGAAAAAAACACTGGACAAGTTAATTGAAACACAGCTACTGTCACCCTTTGGCCAAGAAGGAATTTCCTATTGGGCCAATGGTTAAGGTGCCTGGTTCCTTCTGTGGGAAACTGGTGTTCAGACCCCACTTGTGACACAGAGTCAAGCTGAGTCATATTCCATGGCAACTGTTGCGTGACAGTTACTCTGGAATGAGCTAACCCTTTAATTTAGGGCTGAGCAGTGTTTACAACACTGAAACAACCCACGCCCTTCCATTAAAACATATAGGCTAGTGTAATTTAAACCTATTATTAGAAACAGGAACCTAAACCCCCAATGTTGTTGTGTCTCAGTCTCTCGGGACGGGAGGCTGGGTTGAAGCCAGGGGCAGGTAGTGTTCTCCTGGCATCCGCCAAACCCACATTCACCCGTCGGACTGCCAGATAGAGGAGTGTGATATATCACTCCATTGAATGCGTTTCCAGAGTCAAACTTTTTAGAATTTGTTACTAATTCATTTAAAATGAAAAGCTGAAATGTCTTGAGTCAAGAAGTATTTAACCCTTTGTTATGGAAAGACTAAATAAGTTCAGGAGTAAAAATGTGTTTAGCAAATCACAATAAGTTGCATAGACTCACATGATTTTAGAATGACTACCTCATCTCTGTACTCCACATATACATTTATCTGTAAGGTCCCTCAGTCGAGCAGTGAATTTCAAAACACAAGATTCAACCACAAAGACCAGGGAGGTTTTCAGTGCCTCACAAAGAATGGCACCCATTGGTAGATGGGTAAAAAAATAATAAAAAAGCAGACATTGAATACACTTTGGATGGTGTATCAACACACCCAGTCACTACATAGATACAGGTGTACTTCCTGACTCAGTTGCCAGAGAGGAAGGAAACCGCTCAGGGATTTATTTCACCATGAGGCCAATGGTGACTTTAAAACATTAACAGAGTTTAATGGCTATGATAAGAGAAAACTGAGGATGGATCAACAACATTGTAGTTACTCCACAATACTAACGTAAATGATTTAAAAAAAATGTATTTTATTGAACCTTTATTTAACTAGGCTGTGTTTAATAATGATATATTATATTACTGCCTACTTCAGGGTGGATATATAATTGGTGTGTTTAATAATGATGTATTATATTACTGCCTTCTTCAGGGTGGATATATAATGGGCGTGTTTAATAATGATGTATTATATTACTGCCTTCTTCAGGGTGGATATATAATGGGCGTGTTTAATAATCTTGCCAATCTTTAAAATGTGTTCTGTTTTGTCAACAGTGTCAAGCAGTAGAAATCATGAGGACTGTCCCAGAAACAGATATACACTGCTGTTGTTCATCCCTGCAGGCCTGGTGGTTTTCCTCATAGTACTTCACTTACGACAGACGGACATGGAAAGCCACATCTAAATCACAAAATATGGCAGAAATAACGGTGTAAACAAACTTGTGACCAGAACATTGTTCCTATGGTGGCAAAGACATCCAACTGTGATTCGGACACCTCACCTCCAGGCCCAGTATACCTTGAAGAATAAGTGACTCATTGTTCATTCTGTGTTTCTGGTCTACTAGTCTCATTGTATCATCCTTCTTGGACCTGAAAAAGATGGCAGTCTGCCAGTAACCATGAATCACATTTGTTTTTTTTAGGTGGTGGTAACCTTGAATCACTCTATCACAACCCACACATGAGTGTCCCCTCTCCATTGCCCAACATGTCATCAGTGGGTTGGATTACTGGGAAGTGAATCAGATCAAGGTTCTATTGAGAGAGACCCATTACAGTCCTGAGGGATAACGGTTAAGATGTCATCTGACAGCTGTGGTGTGAGGGGAAACCTAGCAACAATACAGAACAGGGGCATTAGGCTTCTACTTCCAGTTTATACATACCATATACATTTTACAGACACTGTATAGTTTACAATAGTTATAATTTTGTTTGTTTTTAGCTCCACCCTTCAGCTCCATTCAACTCCTCCAATCTATCTCTGAACACCATCCAGTTTGGATTTCTATTTGCCATATATTTTTCAACTGTGATGTTTCACAAAAATTCTGAACCTTTCTATTCTCATAGATTCTACCTATTGTAAATTGAAAAACTCCCGTTTTGAATATCAGTTCATAAACTATGTGCCATGGAATCGGTACATCGAATAGCTCTTCCCAACTATTTAGCCATTTCACCATTTTATTTCAGCCGTTTCTCGTCTTTAATGCAGGCTAGACAGACATGTTTCTTACTTTCTCCCCCTTCCACTTCCCTCTTTCATTTTGCAGTAATGCTGCAATTAGTTGTCACGAGAATGTTTATCTCAATGTTCTAAAATAACTATTTCATTACTCTATCTGTATCCTGAAGGTTGTAAGGCTTCAGTTTATAATAATACAGACAGAGCCCCAGCTTGCAATGGTCAGTTCTTTATTCAGAGAGATCTGCCCTCTAAGTTCAGAGCCCATCTTTTATACACACACACCTCAGTCAGAAAACCCCCACCCTGCTTTAGGGGGCTGTACTTATTTACAATCTGCCTAATCTCCTGCAAGCCTAACAGTTCCCCCCTCCTCCCTGGGAAGGGGAGACCTCTTTCCTGTTATCAGTCTTACAGCTTTCACTAATAGTCTGAAGATCATTCCTCTTCTCCTTTGTAGTCTTAACTATTACTTACTTATTTTGATAAACAGTAACATACTGTCCTGGTCTTGACTTGTCCTATGCACACACATTATCTTATAATTCTAATACATTTCACACATTACACCGTTTCAGGGTGGAATACTTTAGTCATTACTTTAAATGATTGTATTATTAGTTGGTTGTAATTTTTGGGTTAGCTGCATGTGTGACATAACTCCACCAGTCCTATTTACAGTGCTGTAAAGTGCTTAAGTATAAATATTTGTAAACACTACTTTTTGGGGTATCTGTACTTTACTAACTTTTACTTTACAAAATTCCTAATGAAAATAATGTACTTTTTACTCCATACATTTTCCCTGACAGCTAAAAGTACTGGTTACATTTAGAACAGAATTATGGCACCTATCAATATAATTATTATTTAATTTTCAAAGTGAGATGTTGTAATCTTAATAAAGGGGAAAAGGCCATTCTTGAACATGCCTATTCAATCTGATATAAATCAACTGTAACTAGGCCACTCTGGATTTTGTTGTTGAAGTTTTGTAACAGAGCCCTTTACTGTAACCAGTGTGAAACCAGACAATGTAATACAAGGAGTCAGCCAGAGGTTAGGAAACAACAGTAATGAGTGTCTGACTTGGCTTTAGCCAGACAATAGTCTCCCTAGATACTAGACCAGGGCTGTCCAACTCATTCCCTAGATACTAGACCAGAGCTGTCCAACTCATTCCCTAGATACTAGACCAGGGCTGTCCAACTCATTCCCTAGATACTAGACCAGAGCTGTCCAACTCATTCCCTAGATACTAGACCAGGGCTGTCCAACTCATTCCCTAGATACTAGACCAGAGCTGTCCAACTCATTCCCTAGAGACTAGACCAGGGCTGTCCAACTCATTCCCTAGATACTAGACCAGAGCTGTCCAACTCATTCCCTAGAGACTAGACCAGAGCTGTCCAACACATTCCCTAGAGACTAGACCAGAGCTGTCCAACTCATTCCCTAGAGACTAGACCAGAGCTGTCCAACTCATTCCCTAGAGACTAGACCAGAGCTGTCCAACTCATTCCCTAGAGACTAGACCAGAGCTGTCCAACTCATTCCCTAGAGACTAGACCAGGGCTGTCCAACTCATTCCCTAGATACTAGACCAGAGCTGTCCAACTCATTCCCTAGAGACTAGACCAGAGCTGTCCAACTCATTCCCTAGAGACTAGACCAGAGCTGTCCAACTCATTCCCTAGAGACTAGACCAGGGCTGTCCAACTCATTCCCTAGATACTAGACCAGAGCTGTCCAACTCATTCCCTAGAGACTAGACCAGAGCTGTCCAACTCATTCCCTAGAGACTAGACCAGAGCTGTCCAACTCATTCCCTAGAGACTAGACCAGAGCTGTCCAACTCATTCCCTAGAGACTAGACCAGGGCTGTCCAACTCATTCCCTAGAGACTAGACCAGAGCTGTCCAACTCATTCCCTAGAGACTAGACCAGAGCTGTCCAACTCATTCCCTAGAGACTAGACCAGAGCTGTCCAACTCATTCCCTAGAGACTAGACCAGAGCTGTCCAACTCATTCCCTAGAGACTAGACCAGAGCTGTCCAACTCATTCCCTAGAGACTAGACCAGAGCTGTCCAACTCATTCCCTAGAGACTAGACCAGGGCTGTCCAACTCATTCCCTAGAGACTAGACCAGGGCTGTCCAACTCATTCCCTAGAGACTAGACCAGGGCTGTCCAACTCATTCTCTAAAGACTAGACCAGAGCTGTCCAACTCATTCCCTAGAGACTAGACCAGAGCTGTCCAACTCATTCTCTAAAGACTAGACCAGAGCTGTCCAACTCATTCTCTAAAGACTAGACCAGAGCTGTCCAACTCATTCCGAGTGTCTGCTAGTTTAGTTATTTTCTTCCAGTTTGTGTCCAATTAAGACCTAAAGTACCAGGGGTGTATTCATTACGCTGATTCTGTTGCAAAACAGAAATCAATTACTCCAAACGTTTTGCAACTTAAACAATTTTCTTATAGACAAATGCAGGTAGGTCCCTCCCAGTTTTGTTCCGTTTGGTTGTTAAAATGGTAAATGGTTTGCGTTGCAAGACATAATGAATACACCCCAGGTTAGGAGAGTTCATAATTAAGGGAGGAGTGAAGACCTGCAGACATGGAATGAGTTTGACACCTGTAATCTAGACAGCCAGGTTGCCTCCCACGATGTTACCAATTGCCTTAGGTCTGGGATGTCAGACTAACCAGGTAACTTTTACATCAGCCTACAATGGGCAACAATGAATGACAACATGTCACCACCTTGTGGTGAAAAAGAGGAGTCACAGGCTTGTGCTCATACTAATGAAACCTACACTGGATTTACACTGTCCTGCATACATACATACATACATACATACATACATACATACATACATACATACATACATACATACATGCATACATGCATACATGCATACATACTCGTGGCCAAAAATTGAGAATGACACAAGTATTGGTCTCCACAAAGTTTGCTGCCTCAGTGTTGATGATGGCAATTTGCATATACTCCAGAATGCCATGAGTGAGTGATCAAAGACCCTCTTTGCCATGAAAATGAACTTAATCCCCCAAAAACATTTCCACTGCATTTCAGCCCTGCCACAAAAGGACCAGCTGCCATCATGTCAGTGATTGTCTCGTTAACACAGGTGAGTGTTGACGAGGACAAGGATGGAGAAGCTTTAAAAGGAGGGTGGTGCTTAAAATCATTGTTCCTCTGTCAACCATGGTTACCTGCAAGGAAACACGTGCCGTCATCATTGCTTTGCACAAAAAGGGCTTCACAGGCAAGAATATTGCTGCTAGTAAGATTGCACCTAAATCAACCATTTATCAGATCATCAAGAACTTCAAGGAGAGAGGTTAAATTGTTGTGAAGAAGGCATCAGGGTGCCCAAGAAAGTCCAGCAAGCGCCAGGACTGTCCTAAAGTTGATTCAGCTGCGGGATCGGGGCACCACCAGTGCAGAGCTTGCTCAGGAATGGCAGCAGGCAGGTGTGAGTGCATCTGCACGCACAGTGAGGCGAAGACTTTTGGAGGATGGCCTGGTGTCAAGAAGGGCAGCAAAGAAGCCACTTCTCTCCAGGAAAAACATCAAGGACAGACTGATATTCTGCTAAAGGTACAGGGATTGGGCTGCTGAGGACTGGGGTAGACTGTACTGCATGCATGCATACACTGTGCTGCACACACACACACTGTACAGCATGCATACATACTTACACACACACACAGTACAGCATACTTACACACACACACAGTACAGCATACTTACACACACACACAGTACAGCATACTTACACACACACACACAGTACAGCATACTTACACACACACACAGTACAGCATACTTACACACACACACAGTACAGCATACTTACACACACACACACAGTACAGCATACTTACACACACACACACTGTACAGCATACTTACACACACACACTGTACAGCATACTTACACACACACACTGTACAGCATACTTACACACACACACTGTACAGCATACTTACACACACACACACTGTACAGCATACTTACACACACACACACTGTACAGCATACTTACACACACACACTGTACAGCATACTTACACACACACACTGTACAGCATACTTACACACACACACTGTACAGCATACTTACACACACACACTGTACAGCATACTTACACACACACTGTACAGCATACTTACACACACACACTGTACAGCATACTTACACACACACTGTACAGCATACTTACACACACACTGTACAGCATACTTACACACACACTGTACTTTTCTAAATTACTTTACATGGTCAGACTGATGAAACCAAACAACAGTAAAGTTTGTTAACATGTTTCCTTTAATGTTGTTGTTGTTGTTGTTGTTGTTGTTGTCATCAGGTAAAAGCAGACAGAAAAGAAGACCTTTAGACAGCGTGTAGCTTTAAGAGTCCTGTCTGTCTGTACGGAGAGCCTGAGGTACAAGTTGCCCCGAACCACAGATCTATACTTAACAAAAATATAAACGCAACATGTAAAGTGTTGGTCCCATGTTTCATGAGCTGAAATAAAAGATCCCAGAAATGTTCCATAAGCAGAAAGCTTTTTCTCTCAAATGTTGTCCACACATTTGTTTACATCCCTGTTAGTGAGCATTTCTCCTTGACCAAGATAATCCATCCACCTGACAGGTGTGGCATATCAAGAAGCTGATTAAACAGCATGATCATTACACAGGTGCACCTTGTGCTGGGGACAATAAAAGGCCACTCTAAAATGTGTAGTTTTGTCACACAACACAATGCCACAGAGGTCTCAGGTTGAGGGAGGTGTAGTTGACCTGCTGACTGCAGGAATGTCCACCAGAACTGTTGCCAGAGAATTTAACGTTAATTTCTCACAACTGCAGCCCACTTGTAACCATGCCAGCCAAGGACCTCCACATCCGGTTTCTTCACCTTCGGGAATCGTCTGAGGAGGGGGAGGGGGTGCTCAGGAGTATTTCTGTCTGTAACAAAACCCTTTTGTGGGGAAAAACTAATTCTGATTGGCTGGTCCTCCCAGGCCCACCCATGGCTGCGCCCGTCGTCATGTGAAATCCATAGATTAGGGCCTAATTAATTTATTTAAATTGACTGATTTCCTTCTATAAACTGTAACTCAGTAAAATCTTTGAAATTGTTGCAAGTTGCATTTATATTTTTGTTCAGTATAGGATCAGATTACCCTCCATTTAACATGATGGGGGAGGACACATAACTGACTGAATATCAGTGTCCATGGGTAACTTCATCCCTCTTGTCCATTGGAACAGATCTAGGATCATCTTATACTCCATTAAACCTATCCTGATCCTATAACGGGCCTTAGATCAGTGTCTAGTGGCAACTTAAACCCCGTCCCCCTGGTACTGGATCTGTAGTAAGGTTGCACAATTCCAGTAACTTTTCTAACATTCCCTGGTTTTACAGAAAGCCTGGTTGCAGAATTCCTGGATTTCCTGTTTATGCTCTCCTAATTTCAGGAATCTTCCGACCAGAATTTCTGGAAAACCTGGGAATTTTGGGAAAGTTTCTGGAATTGTGAAACCCTAGCCTGTAGTCATTGCACTGTTATAACAGGTTAACACTACTTTACGTCGACCCTCATCCGGTCTACATAACGCTGTCATAGCAATAACATAAACAGGTGTCATAAACAGTCATAACAGCCAATGTTATGTATACGACCACTGACTTTATAACCTCTTGTCATGACCCTAACCCAGATTTGAGGTCAGCTACTTGGCTAGAGTTACTGTAGATATTGCAGCGACTTTAACACAACACCGAGCAACCTCTTCAATGGCTTCGGATCTCTTGGCGTAGCGGCAAAGCTGCTGGGTTGACAGTCGCAGGACCCAGTTTCGAGTCCTGGTTCCTTACAATATACTATATCAAGCTAATGACCTAACCTAAACAGTGGTATGTGTCATAACAGGGATAAGTCAGTGGACATACAGTGCATTCGGTAAGTATTCAGACCCCTTGACTTTCTCCACATTTTGTTACATTATTTTCTCATCAATCTACACACAATACCCCATAATGACAAAGCGAAAACAGGTTGACATACCTTATTTACATAAGTATTCAGACCTTTTGCTAAGAGACTCAAAATTGAGCTCAGCTACATCCTGTATCCATTGAGCATCCTTGAAATGTCTCTACAACTTGATTGGAGTCCACCTGTGGTAAAATCTATTGATTGGACATGATTTGGAAAGACTCCTGTCTATATAAGGTCCCACAGTTGACAATGCATGTTAGAGCAAAAACAAAGCCATGAGGTCGAAGGTATTGTCCATAGAGCTCAGAGGCAGGATTGTGTCGAGGCACAGATCTGGGGAAGGGTACCAAAAAATTTCTGCAGCGTTGAAGGTCCCCAAGAACACAGTGGCCTCCATCATTCTTAAATGGGAGTTTGGAACCACCAAGACTCTTCCTAGAGCTGGCCGCCCAGTCACACTGAGCAATCGGGGAGAAAGTCACTCTGACAGAGATCCAGATTTCACTTCACCAAATCAGGCCTTTATGGTAGAGTGGCCAGACGGAAGCCACTCCTCAGTAAAAGGCACGACAGCCCGCTTGGAGTTTGCCAAAAGGCACCTAAAAGACTCTCAGACCATGAGAAACCTGATCCTCTGGTCTGATGAAACCAAGATTGAACTCTTTGGCCTGAATGCCAAGCGTCACGTCTAGAGGAAACCTGGCACCATCCCTACGGTGAAGCATGGTGGTGGCAGCATCCTGCTGTGGGGATGTTTTTCAGTGGCAGGGAAAGATGAGGGAAAGATGAACGAAGCAAAGTACAGAGATCCTTGATGAAAACCTGCTCCAGAGCGCTCAGGACCTCCGACTGGGGCGAAGATTCACCTTCCAACAGGACCATGACCCTAAGCACACAGCCAAGACAATGAAGGAGTAGCTTCGGGACAAGACTCAATGTCCTTGAGTGATCCTGCCAGAGCCCGGACTTGAACCCTATCGAACATCTCTGGAGAGACCTGAAAATAGCTGTGCAGCAACGCTCCCCATCCAACCTGACAGAGTTTGAGGGGATCTGCAGAGAAGACTGGAAGAAGACTCAAGGCTGTAATCGCTGCCAAAGGTGCTTCAACAAAGTACTGAGTAAAGGGTCTGAATACTTCTGTAAATTAGATATTTAAGTTTTATCAAATACGTTTTTGCTTTGTCATTATGGGGTATTGTGTGTAGATCGATGAGGGGAAAAAACAATTTAAATCCATTTTAGAATAAGGCTGTAATGTAACAAAATGTGGAAAAAGTCAAGGGGTCTGAAAATGTTTGAATGGACTGTAAGCTGCACATCTACTGGTTCCTATATGAGCAGGTCTACCCCAGTGCTCGTCTCTACCTTGGCATAGCTTTGGCATTAGGAGGTAAAATGTTGGCGGCCCGACTATGGGGAGCGTGGATCAACGAGCAGGAAAACATTTTGGTGCATTTCATGACCATCTAGGGGCTGAATCCTAACTATTTATTTAACCAGTGAAGTCACTGAGACTTAACTGAAACCCATCTGTCTGAGCTTTACCTGCCCTTTCAGGCATATCTTTCCCATTTACTTAAATGTATGATTAGGGCAGAGGTCACAGAGTTAGGGATGTTTCTGTAAAGTTCGGATTCAGACCTGAGGATAATAACAGAAATGGCTTGGTGCATTTCATGACCAATAGAGAGAATAACAACCATTAAGGCCTTGGACCAGTGGCTAGGGGGAGAACCGATACATCCATATTAAGGCCTTGGGCCAGTGGCTAGGGGGAGAACAGATACATCCATATTAAGGCCTTGGACCAGTGGCTAGGGGGAGAACAGATACATCCATATTAAGGCCTTGGACCAGTGGCTAGGGGGAGAACAGATACATCCATATTAAGGCCTTGGACCAGTGGCTAGGGAGAGAACAGATACATCCATATTAAGGCCTTGGACCAGTGGCTAGGGGGAGAACAGATACATCCATATTAAGGCCTTGGACCAGTGGCTAGGGAGAGAACAGATACATCCATATTAAGGCCTTGGACCAGTGGCTAGGGGGAGAACAGATACATCCATATTAAGGCCTTGGACCAGTGGCTAGGGGGAGAACAGATACATCCATATTAAGGCCTTGGACCAGTGGCTAGGGAGAGAACAGATACATCCATATTAAGGCCTTGGACCAGTGGCTAGGGGGAGAACAGATACATCCATATTAAGGCCTTGGACCAGTGGCTAGGGGGAGAACAGATACATCCATATTAAGGCCTTGGACCAGTGGCTAGGGAGAGAACAGATACATCCATATTAAGGCCTTGGACCAGTGGCTAGGGGGAGAACAGATACATCCATATTAAGGCCTTGGACCAGTGGCTAGGGAGAGAACAGATACATCCATATTAAGGCCTTGGACCAGTGGCTAGGGGGAGAACAGATACATCCATATTAAGGCCTTGGACCAGTGGCTAGGGGGAGAACAGATACATCCATATTAAGGCCTTGGACCAGTGGCTAGGGGGAGAACAGATACATCCATATTAAGGCCTTGGACCAGTGGCTAGGGAGAGAACAGATACATCCATATTAAGGCTTTGGACCAGTGGCTAGGGGGAGAACAGATACATCCATATTAAGGCCTTGGACCAGTGGCTAGGGAGAGAACAGATACATCCATATTAAGGCCTTGGGCCAGTGGCTAGGGGGAGAACAGATACATCCATATTAAGGCCTTGGACCAGTGGCTAGGGGGAGAACAGATACATCCATATTAAGGCCTTGGACCAGTGGCTAGGGGGAGAACAGATACATCCATATTAAGGCCTTGGACCAGTGGCTAGGGAGAGAACAGATACATCCATATTAAGGCCTTGGGCCAGTGGCTAGGGGGAGAACAGATACATCCATATTAAGGCCTTGGACCAGTGGCTAGGGGGAGAACAGATACATCCATATTAAGGCCTTGGACCAGTGGCTAGGGGGAGAACAGATACATCCATATTAAGGCCTTGGGCCAGTGGCTAGGGAGAGAACAGATACATCCATATTAAGGCCTTGGGCCAGTGGCTAGGGGGAGAACAGATACATCCATATTAAGGCCTTGGGCCAGTGGCTAGGGGGAGAACAGATACATCCATATTAAGGCCTTGGGCCAGTGGCTAGGGAGAGAACAGATACATCCATATTAAGGCCTTGGGCCAGTGGCTAGTGGGAGAACAGATACATCCATATTTGAAACAAAGTGTTTCCTTAAGAAAGGAAAACAGAGGCAGAGAATGAGGTTACATATCACTATTATTATTAGTTACTAATACATAATGTTCCTGTGATTAATGGACATTCATTGACAAAGAAAGACGAGCATAAGGAACCCTCCAGAAAGGAACCCTGGGCTAGCTTGGCTTGCTGACATAAAACAAATAGACAGATATAATACAGTGAGGCAGAACTAGTTGAAAAGACGTCATAATACATGGATGCAGTGAGGGAGAACTAGTTGAAAAGACGTCATAATACATAGATGCAGTGAGGCAGAACTAGTTGAAAAGACGTAATTTCAACCAATTTTGCTCACTGGGTGTTCATGTTTTGGCAGAAAACAGTCAACATTATTATATGATATGAAACATTCCTTTGAACAAGCTTATGAGAGAGAAATATTGGACGATTCATCATCTTCATCCACCATCTTTGGGTTTACCTGAGATTCCGTTTGTCCCTCAGGGTTGGACTCTTCTAACACTGACCGGACTACTTGATTGATCACTTGAACGATTGATTGATTGAGCCCAAAGTCTAACAAGGTTACTAAGATCGGGTCAGACATTCAAGCTAGCAGAGAAGGCATCCTCATGTTAATATTATGGAAACACTATCATCACACCAAAGATTAACCTCACCTCACTCGCCTCAACCAAACACACCTGTCTCACCTTATCATCAAACACACCTGTCTCACCTTATCATCACCTGACCTGCAGGTTGAAAACATTCTTTACTCACTCCACTTAGCTCCAGTCCATTTACACAACCAATCGTCAATATCTTTGAAAAGAAAAGTGGCAAATACATTTTTTAAAGAAAGGCTTTTAGCTTATAGAAGGGGCGATATATCCGCTTACCAGTCTTCCTTCTAAGGAGTTGTCTTTCGTTTAAGACAGTCTTGGAATGCACTATTTAGATAGATAGATTAGATAGAGATAGGATAGATCGAGAGAGTGAGAGAGAGATAAATATTGCCATTACTATAAAGCATGATTCATGTATACATAGTGGCCTCCCTACCACTAGAGGCACCAGAGCAAGCTGTAGCACCCTTTTCTGCTATTAACTCTAGACCCTGAAGACCTCTAGGGGGACACAGACACTCAGAGCAGTCATAGCCTCTGAAGACCTCTAGGGGGACACAGACACTCAGAGCAGTCATAGCCTCTGAAGATCTCTAGGGGGACACAGACACTCAGAGCAGTCATAGCCTCTGAAGACCTCTAGGGGGACACAGACACAGAGCAGTACTTTCTTTTTTATATCCCATTATATATGTAAAAATCCACACTTTAGTGAAATTCTTCTCCCATAGGTCACTCCTCATCCACAGTCTCCCTTTTCGATTCGTCAGCTTTGTGTTCCAGGACCTGCGGGGCGGGGCTAGGAGGAGGAAGGACATTGACGGCAGCCAATGCGGAGGGGTCTTGTTGATCAAGGTCCTTCCTGGATGAAATCTCTTCCTGTTTAGGAAAAAGGTATTCATGTATTAAACAGTTGACTCCCGATAGTTTAACAAATCGCTGACTGAATCGTTGATTCACTGACTCACCTGCTCTAAGAATTGTTGATTCACTGACTCACCTGCTCTAAGAATTGTTGATTCACTGACTCACCTGCTCTAAAAATCGTTGATTCACTTGCTCTGCGTAGTCATGTGGCTCCAGCTCTTCCCCGTTGGAGTGACAGCTCGGGCTGGGAACCTCGATACCATGACTCTCCAAGATGGCCGCCTCTGATGGGGAGAGAGGGGAGGAAGGAGTGTAAAAAATGATGAGAGAGGGGGCAACAGGTGAGAGAGAGGGGGCAACAGAGAGTGAGAGACATAAAGGGAAAGGTGAATGCTCAGTCCTTCATCCACTGATGGTAGCAGTTGAATTGTTACTTCCTTAGCATGTAGCACTAGCCCTCTACCAATAGATACCTCTGCTAGAGCTGAAAGGATCCGACGGATGTAAGCAACATGGTGAAAATCCAAACTAGCTTACCAGAGGAAACTGTGGAGCTATCACCATATTGCTAATACCTATCCAATCCTCCCAGATCTACACAATGTTCCCCAGAGGTCTGCTATTGGTCGTGCCTTGCTCAAGGACACATTGACTACTTTCTCCTCTTTTTGGCTTGTATATTCTGGTCCAACACTCTAACCACTAGGCTACCTGCCGCACTACACGATACCAAGTCATATGACTTGGTATCGTGTAGGACTTGGTATCGTGTAGGACTTGGTATTGAGCATTAGATATTCTCACCTATATTAGCCCGCCTCTTCATCTCTTTCCGGCGGTTGGCGAACCAGTTGTACACCTTCAGTGCCGTGACACGTTCAAACTCAGACAGCTTGCATCCTTGGTAATGACAACAGAAAAGAGATGAAGAAGTGAATACATGAAATTGGATGAGCAGCTTTTTAAACGTGGGACTTGATTGACAAATCAGAGGTTTGAGAGACCTAAGAGATAGAGATTGGTTACAGGTGTGTTCTAGCCAGACAAACCAAACTAACCAGGTTTCTGGATGACTGAATTGCAGGCATTAGCGATCTCCTCTCTCTTCGCCTCGTCAGGGTACTGGTTCTCCATGAAGAAACTGATAGCCAATAAGAAAACAGAAAGATGAGTCCTGCCCATGACCATAACCAATCAAAAGCTCTCATCATAGTAGAGAACGACACCATCCAGCCAATGAGAGTGCAGCTACATCAGCCTCAAAACAGGGCTAGTAACCAATCAGAGACAATGTCATTGAAGCGGTCCAGTAGATTAATGGACCCATTAGGTGGATTACATTCAGTACTCTCCCCCTTCTCTCCTCTCCTAGGAGGCCATAAATAAAAATGACCTAATTTGACAAAAACAGAAAGATATATTGCACCACTAGTTCACTAGTTACCACAGACACAACGTCTATATCGTAAAAACAATAGCTTTTTGTTCTTCATTTAAGGTCAGCAGTGTGGATAAGGTTAGGGTTACCAAACTGTAAGCAGCACTTACTCAGTCTCTCCCTCTCTCCTTCCTTCACAATAACCTCTACAGTATCGTCCTTCAGAGTGACTATAAACTAGCCCGTAAAGAGGAGCAGCACTGCAGTGGCATTGCGTAATCCATAGAATGTATGTACGTAATATACGTAATGTACGTTATGTATGTATGTATGTATGTACAGTGGGGAGAACAAGTATTTGATACACTGCCGATTTTGCAGGTTTTCCCACTTACAAAGCATGTAGAAGTCTGTAATTTTTATCATAGGTAGTCTTCAACTGTGAGTGACGGAATCTAAAACAAAAATCCAGAAAATCACATTGTATGATTTTTAAGTAATTAATTTGCATTTTATTGCATGACATAAGTATTTGATACATCAGAAAAGCAGAACTTAATATTTGGTACAGAAACCCTTGTTTGCAATTACAGAGATCATACGTTTCCTGTAGTTCTTGCCCAGGTTTGCACACACTGCAGCAGGGATTTTAGCCCACTCCTCCATCCAGATCCTTCAGGTTTCGGGGCTGTCGCTGGGCAATACGGACTTTCAGCTCCCTGCAAAGATTTTCTATTGGGTTCAGGTCTGGAGACTGGCTAGGCCACTCCAGGACCTTGAGATGCTTCTTACGGAGCCATTCCTTAGTTGCCCTGGCTGTGTGTTTTGGGTCGTTGTCATGCTGGAAGACTCAGCCACGACCCATCTTCAATGCTCTTACTGAGGGAAGAAGGTTGTTGGCCAAGATCTCGTGATACATGGCCCCATCCATCCTCCCCTCAATACAGTGCAGTCGTCCTGTCCCCTTTGCAGAAAAGCATCCTCAAAGAATGATGTTTCCACCTCCATGCTTCAAGGTTGGGATGGTGTTCTTGGGGTTGTACTCATCCTTCTTCTTCCTCCAAACACGGTGAGTGGAGTTCAGACCAAAAAGCTCTATTTTTGTCTCATCAGACCACATGACCTTCTCCCATTCCTCCTCTGGATCATCCAGATGGTCATTTGCAAACTTCAGACTGGCCTGGACATGCGCTGGCTTGAGCAGGGGGACCTTGCGTGCGCTGCAGGATTTTAATCCATGACGGCGTAGTGTGTTACTATTGGTTTTCTTTGAGACTGTGGTCCCAGCTCTCTTCAGGTCATTGACCAGGTCCTGCCGTGTAGTTCTGGGCTTATCCCTCACCTTCCTCATGATCATTGATGCCCCACGAGGTGAGATCTTTCATGGTGCCCCAGACCGAGGGAGATTGACCGTCATCTTGAACTTCTTCCATTTTCTAATAATTGCGCCAACAGTTGTTGCCTTCTCACCAAGCTGCTTGCCTATTGTCCTGTAGCCCATACCAGCCTTGTACAGGACTACAATTTTATCCCTGATGTCCTTACACAGCTCTCTGGTCTTGGCCATTGTGGAGAGGTTGGAGTCTGTTTGATTGAGTGTGTGGACAGGTGTCTTTTATACAGGTAACGAGTTCAAACAGGTGCAGTTAATACAGGTAATGAGTGGAATACAGGAGGGCTTCTTAAAGAAAAACTAACAGGTCTGTGAGAGACGGAATTCTTACTGGTTGGTAGGTGATCAAATACTTATGTCATGCAATAAAATGCAAATTAATTATTTAAAAATCATACAATGTGATTTTCTGGATTTTAGTTTTAGATTCAGTCTCTCACAGTTATTTTTTATTTTTTTTATTTCACCTTTATTTAACCAGGTAGGTCAGTTGAGAACAAGTTCTCATTTGCAACTGCGACCTGGCCAAGACAAAGCAAAGCAGTGCGACACAGAGTTACACAGTAAAACAAACATAGTCAAAAACACAATAGAAAATCTATATACAGAGTGCAAAATGTAGTGCAAAATGCAGTAAGGTTAGGAGGTAGGACAATAAATAGACCGTAGTGGTGATATAAATTACAGATTATCATCATTAACACAGGAATGAAGGATGTGCAAATTATGATGTGCAAATAGAGATACTGGAGTGCAAGATTTGTGAAAATAACAAAAATAAATATGGGGATGAGGTAGTAGTGTGGGCTATTTACAGAAGGGCTATATACAGGTGCAGTGATCGATAAGCAGCTTTAAAAGCTGATGCTTAAAGTTATTGAGGGAGATAGGAACCTCTAGCTTCAAGGATTTTTGCAATTCGTTCCAGTCATTGGCAGCAGCGAACTGGAAGGAATGGCGGCCAAAGGAGGTGTTGGCTTTGGGGGTGACCAGTGAGATATACCTGCTGGAGCGCATGCTACGGGTGGGTGTTGCTATGGTGACCAGCGAGCTGAGATAGGGCGGGGATTTACCTAATAAAGACTTATAGATGTTGAAGTGTACCTATGATAAAAATTACAGACCTCTACATGCTTTGTAAGTAGGAAAACCTGCAAAATCGGCAGTGTATCAAATACTTGTTCTCCCCACTGCATGCATGTACGTACGCATATAAACCTGCCGATTTTGCAGGTTTATATGCCACTTTCCATACAGTATTCTATCACCACAACCATTATAGGCCACTTTACATACAGTATGCTATCACCACAACCATTATAGGCCACTTTACATACAGTATGCTATCACCACAACCATTATAGGCCACTTTACATACAGTATTCTATCACCACAACCATTATAGGCCACTTTACATACAGTATGCTATCACCACAACCATTATAGGCCACTTTACATACATTATGCTATCACCACAACCATTATTGGCCACTTTACATACAGTATGCTATCACCACAACCATTATAGGCCACTTTACAGTACATACAGTATGCTATCACAACAACCATTATAGGCCACTTTACAATACATACAGTATGCTATCACTACAACCATTATAGGCCACTTTACATACAGTATGCTATCACCACAACAATTATAGGCCACTTTACATACAGTATGCTATCACCACAACAATTATAGGCCACTTTACATACAGTATGCTATCACCACAACCATTATAGGCCACTTTACAATACATACAGTATGCTATCACCACAACAATTATAGGCCACTTTACATACAGTATGCTATCACCACAACCATTATAGGCCACTTTACAGTACATACAGTATGCTATCACCACAGCCATTATAGGCCACTTTACATGCAGTATGCTATCACCACAACCATTATAGGCCACTTTACAGTACATACAGTATGCTATCACCACAACCATTATAGGCCACTTTACATACAGTATGTTATCACCACAACCATTATAGGCCACTTTACAGTACATACAGTATGCTATCACCACAACCATCATAGGCCACTTTACAGTACATACAGTATGCTATCACCACAACCATCATAGGCCACTTTACATACAGTATACTATCACCACAACCATTATAGGCCACTTTACATACAGTATGCTATCACCACAACCATTATAGGCCACTTTACATACAGTATGCTATCACCACAACCATTATAGGCCACTTTACATACAGTATGCTATCACCACAACCATTATAGGCCACTTTACATACAGTATGCTATCACCACAACCATTATAGGCCACTTTACATACAGTATGCTATCACCACAACCATTATAGGCCACTTTACATACAGTATGCTATCACCACAACCATTATAGGCCACTTTACATACAGTATGCTATCACCACAACCATTATTGGCCACTTTACATACAGTATGCTATCACCACAACCATTATAGGCCACTTTACAGTACATACAGTATGCTATCACCACAACCATTATAGGCCACTTTACAATACATACAGTATGCTATCACTACAACCATTATAGGCCACTTTACATACAGTATGCTATCACCACAACAATTATAGGCCACGTTACATACAGTATGCTTTCACCACAACAATTATAGGCCACTTTACATACAGTATGCTATCACCACAACCATTATAGGCCACTTTACAATACATACAGTATGCTATCACCACAACCATTATAGGCCACTTTACAATACATACAGTATGCTATCACCACAACAATTATAGGCCACTTTACATACAGTATGCTATCACCACAACCATTATAGGCCACTTTACAGTACATACAGTACATACAGTATGTTATCACCACAACCATTATAGGCCACTTTACATACAGTATGCTATCACCACAACCATTATAGGCCACTTTACAGTACATACAGTATGCTATCACCACAACCATCATAGGCCACTTTACATACAGTATACTATCACCACAACCATTATAGGCCACTTTACATACAGTATGCTATCACCACAACCATTATAGGCCACTTTACAGTACATACAGTATGCTATCACCACAACCATCATAGGCCACTTTACATACAGTATACTATCACCACAACCATTATAGGCCACTTTACATACAGTATGCTATCACCACAACCATTATAGGCCACTTCACATACAGTATGCTATCACCACAACCATTATAGGCCACTTTACATACAGTATACTATCACCACAACCATTATAGGCCACTTTACATACAGTATTCTATCACCACAACCATTATAGGCCACTTTACAATACATACAGTATGCTATCACCACAACCATTATAGGCCACTTTACATACAGTATGCCATCACCACAACCATTATGGGCCACTTTACATACAGTATGCTATCACCACAACCATTATAGGCCACTTTACAGTACGCTATCACCACAACCATTATAGGCCACTTTACAATACATACAGTATGCTATCACCACAACCATTATGGGCCACTTTACATACAGTATGCTATCACCACAACCATTATAGGCCACTTTACATACAGTATGCTATCACCACAACCATTATAGGCCACTTTACATACAGTATGCTATCACCACAACCATTATAGGCCACTTTACATACAGTTTGCTATTTCCACAGGAGATGATTCTTAAAACTTTGAATAACGTTTGTTCAAGAGCCCCTCTAAAAACATCGACTTTAACGTAACAAAGTTAATTCCTTGTGCACGTGGCATGCAAACACCTGACGAGATCAACGTGTTTTTTCAATGAAAGAGAACCACAAAATGACACACCTTGATAATGAAATGAATTAAATAATAGTTTAATCTACAGGTTGGCAGTAATAGCACGGGAGGGGTCAGTAAGTATTCTAGATTAAATGACCACTCCTAACTGATCTGATCACAGTCACATCCTGCATGACTCAGCAACATTAGCCTAGGCAGCAGTACTAGCTGTACAGCTGTGTGATGTGGGGGTGATAGGTGTGGGCCTGGGGTGGTACCGATACCAGAGTCACCTGGTGGGAACACTTTGTCCATATTGACCAGGCCACACCTCACCACACCCACCAAATGTACCTCAAAAGGCACCGTTTTTGAGAAACGTGTCATTCAATAGAAACTGCCATGCAACGTAGTGAAATGAACGCACCCACTAAAATGTTTTAGAGACAGAATCACAAACATAAATAGAGTCAACGACCATTGGTTAGTGCTGGGCTAGAACAAAACCCTGGACAACCAATAGCTGGGTGGAGAATCAGTTTTGGATCTGTATGTTGTCATGGAAACCTGACCCAATCAGGGTCTGTGATTAACTCACCTCTCCATGATTGACTGGCACTCCTTCCTCCAGGTGAACCTGCTTCCCCTCCGCAGTCTAAGAGGACCTCCAACCACCCCGCCCCTCTCCCCGGGGCTGACCCCTGTCCTCCAATCAGGCTCTTCCTTCACCAGGGAGCGCATCGACAGGGTGGCACCTACAGGGGGCAACAGGGAGGGAGGAATGACAGTAAGAAGAAAGGACACCTAAAAACTAAAATTACTGATTGCAACTAGTAGCCGGATTGTTCAATAGCAACTAGTAGCCGGATTGTTCAATAGCAACTAGTAGCCGGATTGTTCAATAGCAACTAGTAGCCGGATTGTTCAATAGCAACTAGTAGCCGGATTGTTCAATGGCAACTAGTAGCCGGATTGTTCAATAGCAACTAGTAGCCGGATTGTTCAATGGCAACTAGTAGCCGGATTGTTCAATAGCAACTAGTAGCCGGATTGTTCAATGGCAACTAGTAGCCGGATTGTTCAATAGCAACTAGTAGCCGGATTGTTCAATAGCAACTAGTAGCCGGATTGTTCAATGGCAACTAGTAGCCGGATTGTTCAATGGCAACTAGTAGCCGGATTGTTCAATAGCAACTAGTAGCCGGATTGTTCAATGGCAACTAGTAGCCGGATTGTTCCATAGCAACTAGTACATTACAACCTTATTCTAAAATGGATTAAATAGTTTTTTCCCCTCAATCTACACACAATACCCCATAATGACAAAGCAAAAACAGGATTAGAAATGTTCACAAATAAAATAAAAAAACTGAAATATCACAGTATTTACTCAGTACATTGTTGAAGCACCTGCGGCAGTGATTACAGCCTCTTGGGTCTGACGCTACATGCTTAGCACACCTGTATTTAGAGTGTTCCTCCCATTCTTCTCTGCAGATCCTCTCAAGCTCTGTCAGGTTGGATGGGGAGCGTCGCTGCACAGCTATTATCAGGTCTCTGCAGAGACGTTTGATTGGGTTCAAGTCTGGGCTCTGGCTGGGCCACTCAAGGACAGAGACTTGTCCCGAAGCTACTCCTTCATTGTCTTGGCTGTGTGCTTAGGGTCATGGTCCTGTTGGAAGGTGAATCTTCGCCCCAGTCTATGGTCCTGAGTGCTCTGGAGCAGGTTTTCATCAAGGATCTCTGTACTTTGCTTCGTTCATCTTTCCCTCATCTTTCCCTGCCACTGAAAAACATCCCCACAGCAGGATGCTGCCACCACCATGCTTCACCGTAGGGATGGTGCCAGGTTTCCTCCAGACGTGACGCTTGGCATTCAGGCAAAAGAGTTTGATCTTGGTTTCATCGAACCAGAGAATCTTGTTTCTTTAGGTGCCTTCTGGCAAACCAAGCGGGCTGTCATGTGCCTTTTGCTGAGGAGTGACTTCTGTCTCGCCACTACCACAAAGGCCTGATTGTTGGAGTGCTGTAGGACGTTTGTCCTTCTGGAAGGTTCTCCCATCTCCACAGAGGAACTCTGGAGCGTTGTCAGAGTGACCATCGGGGTCTTGGTCACCTCCCTGACCAAGGCCCTTCTCCCCCGATTGTTCAGTTTGTTCAGTGGCCACCTCTAGGAAGAGTATTGGTGGTTCCAAACTTCCAAACTTCTTCCATTTAAGAATGATGGAGGCCACTGTGTTCTTGGAGACCTTCAATGCTGTAGAAATGTTATGGTACCCTTTCCCCAGATCTGTGCCTTGACAAAATCCTGTCTCGGAGCTCTACGGACAATTCCTTTGACCTCATGGCTTGGTTTTTGCTCTGACGTCAACTGTGGGACCTTATATAGACAGGTGTGTGTCTTTCCAAATCTTGTCCAATCAATTGAATTGTAGAAGCATCTCAAGGAAGCACCGGAGCTACATTTCGAGTCTCATTGCAAAGGGTCTGAATACTTATGTAAATACGTTTTTTTTATTTGTTTTATCCATTTTAGAATAAGGCTGTAACGTAACATAATGTGGAAAAGGGAAGGGGTCTGAATACTTTCTGAATGCACTGTAGGCATGCAGGCTAGGACATGAGGTATGAATCATCTCCAGACAGATTAGGTCACACAACACAGTGTCCTACACAGAGTCTAAAACAATACAGGCTATTCCTCCCACCTTTATCCCATTCCAAAATCTACTGGACTACAACCATGGAGTTTACACTGCACTACAACCCTGGAGGTTACCTGGCTGTCTGGAGATTACACTGCACTACAACCCTGGAGGTTACCTGGCTGTCTGGAGATTACACTGCACTACAACCCTGGAGGTTACCTGGCTGTCTGGAGATTACACTGCACTACAACCCTGGAGGTTACCTGGCTGTCTGGAGATTACACTGCACTACAACCCTGGAGGTTACCTGGCTGTCTGGAGATTACACTGCACTACAACCCTGGAGGTTACCTGGCTGTCTGGAGATTACACTGCACTACAACCCTGGAGGTTACCTGGCTGTCTGGAGATTACACTGCACTACAACCCTGGAGGTTACCTGGCTGTCTGGAGATTACACTGCACTACAACCCTGGAGGTTACCTGGCTGTCTGGAGATTACACTGCACTACAACCCTGGAGGTTACCTGGCTGTCTGGAGTTTACACTGCACTACAACCCTGGAGGTTACCTGGCTGTCTGGAGATTACACTGCACTACAACCCTGGAGGTTACCTGGCTGTCTGGAGATTACACTGCACTACAACCCTGGAGGTTACCTGGCTGTCTGGAGATTACACTGCACTACAACCCTGGAGGTTACCTGGCTGTCTGGAGATTACACTGCACTACAACCCTGGAGGAGTGGAGTAAGGGGGTAGGTTTCCCACCTCAGTCCTGTGGCTGGTGTACCTGGCTTCCCCGGCTGTGGCTGGTGTACCTGGCTTCCCCGGCTGTGGCTGGTGTACCTGGCTTCCCCGGCTGTGGCTGGTGGTTACCTGGCTATGGCTGGTGGTTACCTGGAGGTTACCTGGCTGTGGCTGGAGATTACCTGGCTGTGGATGGTGTGGCTGATGGTTACCTGGCTGTGGCTGGTGGTTACCTGGCTGTGGCTGGTGGTTACCTGGCTGTGGCTGGTGTGGCTGATGGTTACCTGGCTGTGGCTGGTGTGGCTGGTGGTTACCTGGCTGTGGCTGGTGGTTACCTGGCTGTGGCTGGTGATTACCTGGCTGTGGCTGGTGGTTACCTGGCTGTGGCTGGTGGTTACCTGGCTGTGGCTGGTGGTTACCTGGCTGTGGCTGGTGGTTACCTGGCTGTGGCTGGTGGTTACCTGGCTGTGGCTGGTGGTTACCTGGCTGTGTCTGCTGTGGCTGGTGGTTACCTGGCTGTGCGGCAGCTGCAGTGTACCATGGCAGCAGGTGCATCAGCAGCTCTCTCTGTCTGCCCCAGGTGGTGGAGGCGGTCGCGGCTGCTGTGGACATGGTGCCTGTAACGCCGTTGCCTGTCCCCATGACGTCTCTGTCCCCTCCCCTGGCAGCCCTGGGTCCAGAGCCCGGGTTTTGGCCCAGCCCCTGACCGACACCACCGAGCCCCAGGCCCAGACCCGCCGGGCCGTGCTGGCTTTCACTCCACCTCAGCCCTTCAGTCAGGACAAAACCAAACCAGTGGTCAGGCCAAAGCCAGATATACGGAGACAGAGTTTTGGTAGTATTGGTTTGAGAGTTGTCTTGCAGCCAATCAAAATCACCTGTTTATATGTCCAACAGGAATATAGTTTATTAAAATGGCAGGCCAGACATAACTTGTTTTATAACTGAATCATACTGAACGTTGAGTTCTGTTCTGAACAGGTAGAAGCTAATCATGTTTGAATTATTAAGTGCCTGCTTGGTAGAAAATGCATAGAGAAATGCTAGGCAACATGTTAGCATTAGGATCCAGAATTAGCATCACTGTTAGTGTTAGATAGGGTTATTATTGTTAGCCATGTAGGAATGAAAACCAGCACCTCCAGGATCAGGACTGAGTACCACAGAAGCAGCAGGAGTGGCAAAGCTTGGGAAGGAGAGGAGGCGGGGATGGTGTGAGGAGGGCTTATTTCATGCATTTTGCTCATGTGACTGACAGGAATAAACCACTTGTATGGTGACTCAAAGACAGCGGGACATAGCCTAAACATAGTTTAGAAAACACTCCCAGGTGCATCTGTACATGTCTGTGGATGTTTATTCTCTTATCAGGTCATGATGTTATCCGGACTTGTCTTAAAGGGATAGTTCAAGATTTGTTTTTACTTCCCCAGAGTAAGATGAACTCATGGATACCATTTGTATGTCTCTGCGTACAGTTTGAATGAAGATGAAGGTAGTTTCTGGAGCCGTTGCTAAGTAGCATTAGCGCAATGACAGGAAGTCAACAGGAGCAGCTAGCGTAAACGCCCAAAAAAGGGCTTAATTGACAAAATCTAGAACTATCCCTTTAAGACATAGCTAGATGGAAACCACTCTCATTCAAACGAGATGACTTTAACAATATTATCTATGGTAACAGTTCTGGTTTTATCCTCCTGTGTCTTCTCTCTGTGTCATAAATATTGTGATCTCTGTCCTTCACTGAACTCTATCTAGCCCTCCAGGACTGTCTGTGTCACAATGCTTAGTCATAGGGATGGGACATAAACTAATGGACAGAGGGACAGATGGCACCGCAGACTAGCAAACAGTAGATCCACTCCTACCGTGGTTCATACCTGGGTTGTTCCTCTCTAGCAGATACCAGCGGTAGAAAGATCTGCGTTTGGAGTCGCTCATCTCCAAGCCCTGCTGCAGCAACCACTGAGAGATATAACTCTGACTGATACCTAGGGAGAGGAGAAGAGATATAACTCTGACTGATACCTAGGGAGAGGAGAGAATAGAATGAGGGGAGGAGAATAGAACGAGGGGGGGGGGGGAATAGAACGAGGGGAGGGAGAATAGAATGAGGGGAGGGAGAATAGAATGAGGGGAGGGAGAATAGAATGAGGGGAGGAAGAATAGAATGAGGGCAGGAGAATAGAATGAGGGCAGGAGAATAGAATGAGGGCAGGAGAATAGAATGAGGGCAGGAGAATAGAAGAGCCAGGGGGGGAAGAATAGAATGAGGGGAGGGAGAATAGAATGATAGAAGAGCCAGGGGGAGGAGAATAGAAGAGCCAGTAGACACTAAAAAACATTTTATTTAACCTTTAACTATGCAAGTCAGTTAAGAACACATTCTTATTTACAATGACGGCCTACAGGGTCAACCCCTGGAGCAGATTAGGGTTAAGTGCCTTGCTCAAGGACACACAGGTTTTTTTACCTTGTCAACTCGGGTATTCGAACCAGCGACCTTTCGATTACTAGCCCAATGCTCTAACCGCTAGGCTACCTGCCACTGGTACTCTAAAAGCTGTCTGAGAAGAATAGATGTATTACCCGTCACCTGTCCCACGATGGCCTGGGAGATCCTGCGGTTGTTGAGGAAGGTTTTAATTTCTTCCTTCACCAGGTTGCTGTCCCTCCTACAACAACAGGCACGACAGAGTAAGTACAGACCACACACTTCCTGCTTCCTCACAATGTGGATCTACTGGTGGAAGTGAATACATTCTCCACCTCCCCTGTATTTTCAGATAAACAGATGAAGGAGAGCTTATGACTCGAGATTCCCAATTTTTGGAGAACTACAATGCATACACAGAATGAGAGTGACTGTGGTTTCTGGAATGTCTACAAGCTTGTGGGGAAAAACAGACAGGGCTTAGATTGTTGACAACATGTAAACAATATTTTGTATCAAATGTTTATTATAAACAAATACATTTGCACAATCAGGACTTTTCTCTTAATTACAGCGTTAGAGTTGTTGGTTAGCTAGCTAGCAATTATTTTGCCATATTAGCATAGATGTCAAAAAAAGAGCAGTCAAAACAAGACATGGTATCAAGAACAAGATGAATCTAGTTGAAACGAGCCACCAACGATTCCCCACATGGCAGCTTCTTGTCATTGTTGTTATCTATCTGGCCATACAGAATCACAACACGTTTGTTGCCAGAGACTGAGGGGTTTGATTATTCTCGCCCAGGCGCCTCTGTAGGCTTGTTTTGCAACGGCTAAAAATTGATTGCATTCGATTTGGAACCTGACTGCCTCCATAGCGTGAGCCAGGTGCCCCGCTCTGTCAGAGGGCAAAGTCGGCTCCAAACAACACGTAATTAAGCATGTGTAGTAATTAGTAGGATTCAGTGTTTTCCCATGCAAAAGTGACTGCTTTCGATAAAAACGCCTCATCTGCCTTCCTAATGAAAACTAGTTAGAAAATACTAACCTTTATTTTATGTTAAAAATATGTATGTTGCAGTGACATTCCCTTCTTGCCAGTTACAAACACTACAATATATATACAGTGGGGAGAACAAGTATTTGATACACTGCCGATTTTGCAGGTTTTCCTACTTACAAAGCATGTAGAGGTCTGTAATTTTTATCATAGGTACACGTCAACTGTGAGAGACTAATCTAAAACAAAAATCCAGAAAATCACATTATATGATTTTTAAATAATTAATTAGCATTTTATTGCATGACATAAGTATTTGATCACCTACCAACCAGTAAGAATTCCGGCTCTCACAGACCTGTTAGTTTTTCTTTAAGAAGCCCTCCTGTTCTCCACTCATTACCTGTATTAACTGCACCTGTTTGAACTCGTTACCTGTATAAAAGACACCTGTCCACACACTCAATCAAACAGACTCCAACCTCTCCACAATGGCCAAGACCAGAGAGCTGTGTATGGACATCAGGGATAAAATTGTAGACCTGCACAAGGCTGGGATGGGCTACAGGACAATAGGCAAGCAGCTTGGTGAGAAGGCAACAACTGTTGGCACAATTATTAGAAAATGGAAGAAGTTCAAGATGACGGTCAATCTCCATCGGTCTGGGGCACCATGCAAGATCTCACCTCGTGGGGCATCAATGATCATGAGGAAGGTGAGGGATCAGCCCAGAACTACACGGCAGGACCTGGTCAATGACCTGAAGAGAGCTGGGACCACAGTCTCTCATTAGTAACACACTACGCCGTCATGGATTAAAATCCTGCAGAACATGCAAGGTCCCCCTGCTCAAGCCAGCACATGTCCAGGCCCGTCTGAAGTTTGCCAATGACCATCTGGATGATCCAGAGGAGGAAATGGGAGAAGGTCATGTGGTCTGATGAGACAAAAATAGAGCTTTTTGGTCTAAACTCCACTCGCCGTGTTTGGAGGAAGAAGAAGGATGAATACAACCCCAAGAACACCATCCCAACCGTGAAGCATGGAGGTGGAAACATCATTCTTTGGGGATGCTTTTCTGCAAAGGGGACAGGACGACTGCACCGTATTGAGGGGAGGATGGATGGGGCCATGTATCGCGAGATCTTGGCCAACAACCTCCTTCCCTCAGTAAGAGCATTGAAGATGGGTCGTGGCTGGGTCTTCCAGTATGACAACGACCCGAAACACACAGCCAGGGCAACTAAGGAGTGGCTCCGTAAGAAGCATCTCAAGGTCCTGGAGTGGCCTAGCCAGTCTCCAGACCTGAACCCAATAGAAAATCTTTGGAGGGAGCCCAGCGACAGCCCCGAAACCTGAAGGATCTGGAGAAGGTCTGTATGGAGGAGTGGGCCAAAATCCCTGCTGCAGTGTGTGCAAACCTGGACAAGAACTACAGGAAACTTATGATCTCTGTAACAAAGGTTTCTGTACCAAATATTAAGTTCTGCTTTTCTGATGTATCAAATACTTATGTCATGCAATAAAATGCAAATTAATTACTTAAAAAACATACGTGATTTTCTGGATTTTTGTTTTACATTCCGTCACTCACAGTTGAAGAGTACCTATGATAAAAATTACAGACTTCTACATGCTTTGTAAGTGGGAAAACCTGCAAAATCGGCAGTGTATCAAATACTTGTTCTCCCCACTGTACATACACTACATACATATTACTAATTCAAGGGTTTTTCTTTATTTGCACTATTTTTTACATTGTAGAATAAAAGTGAAGACATCAAAACCATGACATAACATATATGGAATCATGTAGTAACCAAAAAAAACTGTTAAACAAATCAAAATATACTTTATATTTGAGATTCTTCAAAGTAGCCACCCTTTGCCTTGGTGACAGCTTTGCACTTCATGGTAGTGATTTCTTTGCAGCAATTCGACCATGAAGGCCTGAGTCACGCAGTTTATTTTATTATTTCACCTTTATTTAACCAGGTAGGTCAGTTGAGAACAAGTTGTCATTTACAACTGCGACCTGGTCAAGACAAAGCAAAGCAGTGCGACAAAAACAACAGAGTTACACATGGGATAAACAAACGTACAGACAATAACACAATAGAAAACCTATATTCAGTGTGTGCAAATGTAGTAAGATTAGGAAGGTAAGGCAATAAATAGGCCATAGTGGCGAAAAAATTACAATTTAGCATTAACACTGGACTGATAGATGTGCAGATGATGATGTGCAAATAGAGATCATGGGGTGCAATTTAGCAAAAATAAAAAATTATAATAATAACATTATGGGGATGAGGAAGTTGGGTGGGCTATTTACAGATGGGCTGTCTACAGGTGCAGTGTTCGGTAAGCAGCTCTGACAGCTGATGCTTAAAGTTAGTGAGGGAGAAAGGAATCTCCAGCTTCAATGATTTTTGCAATTCGTTCCAGTCGTTGGCAGCAGAGAACTGGAAGGAATGGCGGCCAAAGGAGGTGTTGGCTTTGGGGGTGACCAGTGAATTATACCTGCTGGAGCGCATGCTACGGGTGGGTGTTGCTATGGTGACCAGCGAGCTGAGATAGGGCGGGGATTTACCTAGTAAAGACTTATAGATGACCTGGAGCCAGTGGGTTTGGCTACAAATATGTAGTGAGGGCCAGCCAACGAGAGCATACAGGTCGCAGTGGTGGGTAGTATATGGGGCTTTGGTGACAAAACGGATGGCACTGTGATAGACTACATCCAATTTGCTGAGTAGAGTGTTGGAGGCTATTTTGTAAAGGACATCGCCAAAGTCAAGGATCGGTAGGATAGTCAGTTTTACAAGGCCGTGTTTGGCAGCACGAGTGAAGGAGGCTTTGTTGCGAAATAGGGATCTCAGGCGATACGAAAGAGAGGTTGAACAGGCTAGTAATAGGGGTTGCAACAATCACGGCAGATAATCTTAGAAAGAAAGGGTCCAGATTCTCTAGCCCAGCAGATTTGTAGGGGTCCAGATTTAGCAGCTCTTTCAGAACATCAGCGATCTGGATTTGGGTGAAGGAAAAGCAGGGCAAGCAAGTTGGGCAAGTTGCTGCGGGGGGTACAGAGCTGTTGGCCGGGGTAGGGGTAGCCAGGTGGAAAGCACAACCAGCTGTAGCAAAAGGCTTATTGAAATTCTAGATTATCATAGATTTATCCGTGGTGACAGTGTTTCCTAGCCTCAGTGCAGTGGGCAGCTGGGAGGAGGTGCTCTTATTCTCCATGGACTTTACAGTGTCCCATAACTTTTGGGAATTAGTGCTACAGGACACAAATTTCTGTTTGAAAAAGCTAGCCTTTGCTTTTCTAACTGACTGTGTATATTTGTTCCTGACTTCCCTGAAAAGTTGCATATTGCGGGGGCTATTCGATGCTAATGCAGTGTGCCAAGGGCTATATCTGTTCTTAGTTCTATATTTTCTTAATGGGGCATGCTTATTTAAGATGGTGAGGAAAGCACTTTTAAAAGAACAACCAGGCATCCTCTACTGACGGGATGAGGTCAATATCCTTCCAGGATACCCGGGCCAGATCGATTAGAAAGGCCTGCTCGCTGAAGTGTTTTAGGGAGCGTTTGACAGTGATAAGGGGTGGTCGTTTGACCGCGGACCCATTACAGACTCAGGCAATGAGGCAGTGATCGCTGAGCTAGCAGTGATCGCTGAGATTGAAGACAGCGGAGGTGTATTTGGAGGGCAAGTTAGTCAGGATGATATCTATGAGGGTGCCCATGTTTACAGATTTAGGGTTGTACCTGGTAGGTTCCTTGATAATTTGTGTGAGATTGAGGGCATCTAGTTTAGATTGTAGGACGGCCGGGGTGTTAAGCATATCCCACCTAACAGTACGAACTCTAAAGATAGATGGGGGGCAATCAATTCAAATATGGTGTCCAGGGCACAGCTGGGGGCTGAGGGGGTCTGTAACAAGCGGCAACAGTGAGAGACTTATTTCTGGAAAGGTGGATTTTTTTAAAGCAGAAGTTCAAACTGTTTGGGCATAGACCTGGATAGTATGACAGATCTCTGCAGTAGATTGCAACTCCGCCTCCTTTGGCAGTTCTATCTTGACGGGAAATTTTGTAGTTGGTGATGGAAATTTCAGGATTCAGACACGGCTAGGACATCAGGGTTGGAGGAGTGTGCTAAAGCAGTGAATAAATCAAACTTTGGGAGGAGGCTTCTGATGTTAACATGCATGAAACCAAGGCATTAACGGTTACAGAAGTCAACAAATGAGAGCGCCTGGGGAATAGGTGTAGTACTGGGGGCTACAGGACCTGGGTTTACCTCTACATCACCAGAGGAGTAGTAGGATAAGGGTACGGCTAAAGGCTTTAAGAACTGGTCGTCTAGTGCGTTGAGTACAGAGAATAAGAGGAGCAGATTTCTGGGCGTGGTAGAATAGATTCAGGGCATAATGTACAGACAAGGATATGGTAGGATGTGAATTCAGTGGAGGTAAACCTAGGCATTGGGTAACGAGAGGATGCATCTCTGGAAGCACCAGTTAAACCAGATGAGGTCTCCGCGTGTCTGTGTGGGTGGGGGGACAAAGGAGCTATCTGAGGCATGTTGAGCAGGACTGGGGGCTCTACAGTGAAATAGAACAATAAGAAATAACCTAAACAGCAACAGACAAGACATATTGACATGAGAGAGAGGCATAAAACAATCACAGGTGTTAATCAAGAGAGCGAAGACAACAACGGGTAATGGTGATGAATGGACAGAGAGGGTCAGTTAGAGAGAATGTTGTGCTACACACGGGACCTGAGATCGAGGCTGAGGCTTAACAGATAAACAGAATGAGGTACCGTGTAAGGGAACAGTCCAGCAGGCAAC
This sequence comes from Thymallus thymallus, assembly GCA_023634145.1. Lineage (NCBI taxonomy): Eukaryota > Metazoa > Chordata > Actinopteri > Salmoniformes > Salmonidae > Thymallus > Thymallus thymallus. The sequence goes on from CM042396.1 coordinate 31,700,784, forward strand.
AGCTGTGTAGCTGAGTGATCATAAGGTCCGATGAGCAGCAAAGAGGTTAGCCAGGGAGCAGTTCAGTGGCCACTACTGCACTAGGCGAGCGAGAGGCACGGCTTTCAGAATGCTAGCGGGCCGGGGCTAGCAGATGAGTTTTCGGCGACATCGCAACGGAAAGGCCTGTTGAAACCACGTCGGAAGATTACGTCGGCAGACTAGTCGTGATGGATCGGCGGGGACCCGTGTCGACAATAGAAGGTCCAGGCCGGTTGACAATAAGCTACTGTAGCCCAGGAATTAGCTAGCTCAAGGCTAACTGGTGCATGCTTCGGGACAGTAGTGTTAGCCAACAACAGCAACTCTGTTGCATCTAGCTAGCTGCGATGATCTGGTGTAATGGTCCAGTGATTTCGGCAGAAATTCGGTGATGTGGTTGAGAAAGCAATCTGATATGAGCTGGGTTGGTAGCGCGATGTGCAGACTGGCCGATATTGGTCCAAACTAAAGCTGGCTAGTGCAGGCAAGGGCAGTGGAGAAGACCGCTAGCAGTGGCTAGCAATGGCTAGTAGCTAGTTAGCAGGCTAGCTAGCAGGTTCAGTTAAATGGGATGAAGAAAAAATAAATAGTAGGTCCGTTCCACGTTGGATGAGGCGGGTTGCAGGAAAGTATACGAGAATAAGAAATAAATACGGAAAAACTGAGAAAAAAAAAAAAGACTATTTACATGAGACAAGACAAAAAAAAAAAACACGTCCGCACTGTTACGCCATCTTGGACAAAGATGTTAAACGGAACCAACAGTTTTCATATGTTCTCAGCAAGGAACTTAAACGTAGGATTTTTTACATGGCACTTTTACTTTCTTCTCCAACACTGTTTTTGCATTATTATTTATTTGAGACTCAAATTATTTATGTATTATAAAGTGTATTTATTGTATTATATAGCTAAAATAAAGTGTTCATTGAGTATTGTTTTAATTGTCATTATTACAAACATATATATAGAGATCGGCCAATTAGTCGGTACTATACTATATACAGGCTCAGTACCACACTATATACAGGCTCAGTACCACACTATATACAGGCTCAGTACCACACTATATACAGGCTCAGTACCATCCTACACACAGGCTCAGTACCATCCTACACACAGGCTCAGTACCATCCTACACACAGGCTCAGTACCATCCTACACACAGGCTCAGTACCATCCTACACACAGGCTCAGTACCATCCTACACACAGGCTCAGTACCACACTATATACAGGCTCAGTACCACACTATATACAGGCTCAGTACCACACTATATACAGGCTCAGTACCACACTATATACAGGCTCAGTACCACACTATATACAGGCTCAGTACCACACTATATACAGGCTCAGTACCACACTATATACAGGCTCAGTACCATCCTACACACAGGCTCAGTACCATACAACATACCGGCTCAGTACCATCCTACACACAGGCTCAGTACCATACAACATACCGGCTCAGTACCATACTACAGTGGGGAGAACAAGTATTTGATAACCTGTAAAATCGGCAGTGTTTCCTACTTACAAAGCATGTAGAGGTCTGTAATTTTTATCATAGGTACACTTCAACTGTGAGAGACGGAATCTAAAAAATACAGAAAATCACATTGTATGATTTTTAAATAATTCATTTGCATTTTATTGCATGACATAAGTATTTGATACATCAGAAAAGCAGAACTTAATATTTGGTACAGAAACCTTTGTTTGCAATTACAGAGATCATACGTTTCCTGTAGTTCTTGACCATGTTTGCACACACTGCAGCAGGGATTTTGGCCCACTCCTCCATACAGACCTTCTCCAGATCCTTCAGGTTTTGGGGCTGTCGCTGGGCAATACGGACTTTCAGCTCTTTTCTATTGGGTTCAGGTCTGGAGACTGGCTAGGCCACTCCATGACCTTGAGATGCTTCTTACCTAGCCACTCCTTAGTTGCCCTGGCTGTGTGTTTCGGGTCGTTGTCATGCTGGAAGACCCAGCCACAACCCATCTTCAATGCTCTTACTGAGGGAAGGAGGTTGTTGGCCAAGATATCGCGATACATGGACCCATCCATCCTCCCCTCAATACGGTGCAGTCGTCCTGTCCCCTTTGCAGAAAAGCATCCCCAAAGAATGATGTTTCCACCTCCATGCTTCAAGGTTGGGATGGTGTTCTTGGGGTTGTACTCATCCTTCTTCTTCCTCCAAACACGGCGAGTGGAGTTTAGACCAAAAAGCTCTATTTTTGTCTCATCAGACCACACGACCTTCTCCCATTCCTCCTCTGGATCATCCAGATGGTCATTGGCAAACCTCAGACGGTCCTGGACATGCGCTGGCTTGAGCAGGGGGACCTTGCGTGCGCTGCAGGATTTTAATCCATGACGGCGTAGTGTGTTACTAATGGTTTTCTTTGAGACTGTGGTCCCAGCTCTCTTCAGGTCATTGACCAGGTCCTGCCGTGTAGTTCTGGGCTGATCCCTCACCTTCCTCATGATCATTGATGCCCCACTATATACAGGGTCAGTACCAGTACCATACTATATACAGGGTCAGTACCAGTACCATCCTATATACAGGCTCAGTTCCAGTACCATGCTATATACAGGCTCAGTACCATACTATATACAGGCTCAGTACCATACTATATACAGGCTCAGTACCATCCTATACACAGGGTCAGTTTCATTACCATCCTATATACAGGGTCAGTTTCAGTACCATACTATATACAGGCTCAGTTCCAGTACCATACTATATACAGGCTCAGTTCTAGTACCATCCTATACACAGGCTCAGTTTCAGTACCATCCTATATACAGGGTCAGTTTCAGTACCATCCTATATACTGGGTCAGTTTCAGTACCATCCTATATACTGAGTCAGTTCCAGTACCATACTATATACAGGGTCAGTTCCAGTACCATACTATATACAGGGTCAGTTCCAGTACCATACTATATACAGGGTCAGTACCAGTACTATACTATATACAGGGTCAGTACCAGTACCATACTATATACAGGGTCAGTACCAGTACCACACTATATACAGGGTCAGTACCAGTACCATACTATATACAGGGTCAGTACCAGTACCATACTATATACAGGCTCAGTTGCAGTACCATACTATATACAGGGTCAGTACCAGTACCATACTATATACAGGCTCAGTTGCAGTACCATACTGTAATAACAATGTGCAGGGATACTGGAGTGATGGAGGTAGATATGTATAGGGTTCAGGTGACTAGGCATCAGAATAGCAGCAGCGTAAATGAAGATTATGAAGTATGCGAGTGTGTGTAGTCAGTATAAATGTGTGTGTTGGTGTCCTCTCCTCATGCACTCATCCAGGTCAGTCATCTCAATCCCTCTCCAGTTGAACCCAGGCCAGCATAAAATCACTCCCTCAGTCATAAAGCCTTCTGTAGATTCTGTATGTAAGCCTGGCTGCAATCATCTCTTTATCCATCTCTCCCTACACACCTGACACAAATGAGCTAGGATAACAGTAGGAGAATAAGCCTTCACCAGGGACTATGGCCGTAATCTTCCAGCGCAAGAAATACTAGTTTCGATTTCCACCCCTTACCATGTTCACCTCAAATAACCATCCTTCCCTTTTTCATGTTTCACTATTTTCTCCTAATCTTCTTCTATCTCTTTAAGCAGTAGGCCTATACCTCTCCTCATTACTGTCCTACATCTCTTTAAGCAGTAGGCCTATACCTCTCCTCATTACTGTCCTACATCTCTTTAAGCAGTAGGCCTATACCTCTCCTTATTACTGTCCTACATCTCTTTAAGCAGTAGACCTATACCTCTCCTCATTACTGTCCTACATCTCTTTAAGCAGTAGGCCTATACCTCTCCTCATTACTGTCCTACATCTCTTTAAGCAGTAGGCCTATACCTCTCCTCATTACTGTCCTACATCTCTTTAAGCAGTAGGCCTATACCTCTCCTCATTACTGTCCTACATCTCTTTAAGCAGTAGGCCTATACCTCTCCTCATTACTGTCCTACATCTCTTTAAGCAGTGGGCCTATACCTCTCCTCATTACTGTCCTACATCTCTTTAAGCAGTGGGCCTATACCTCTCCTCATTACTGTCCTACATCTCTTTAAGCAGTGGGCCTATACCTCTCCTCATTACTGTCCTACATCTCTTTAAGCAGTAGGCCTATACCTCTCCTCATTACTGTCCTACATCTCTTTAAGCAGTAGGCCTATACCTCTCCTCATTACTGTCCTACATCTCTTTAAGCAGTAGGCCTATACCTCTCCTCATTACTGTCCTACATCTCTTTAAGCAGTGGGCCTATACCTCTCCTCATTACTGTCCTCCATCTCTTTAAGCAGTGGGCCTATACCTCTCCTCATTACTGTCCTCCATCTCTTTAAGCAGTAGGCCTATACCTCTCCTCATTACTGTCCTACATCTCTTTAAGCAGTAGGCCTATACCTCTCCTCATTACTGTCCTACATCTCTTTAAGCAGTAGGCCTATACCTCTCCTCATTACTGTCCTACATCTCTTTAAGCAGTAGGCCTATACCTCTCCTCATTACTGTCCTACATCTCTTTAAGCAGTAGGCCTATACCTCTCCTCATTACTGTCCTCCATCTCTTTAAGCAGTAGGCCTATACCTCTCCTCATTACTGTCCTCCATCTCTTTAAGCAGTAGGCCTATACCTCTCCTCATTACTGTCCTCCATCTCTTTAAGCAGTAGGCCTATACCTCTCCTCATTACTGTCCTACATCTCTTTAAGCAGTAGGCCTATACCTCTCCTCATTACTGTCCTACATCTCTTTAAGCAGTAGGCCTATACCTCTCCTCATTACTGTCCTACATCTCTTTAAGCAGTAGGCCTATACCTCTCCTCATTACTGTCCTCCATCTCTTTAAGCAGTAGGCCTATACCTCTCCTCATTACTGTCCTACATCTCTTTAAGCAGTAGGCCTATACCTCTCCTCATTACTGTCCTACATCTCTTTAAGCAGTAGGCCTATACCTCTCCTCATTACTGTCCTCCATCTCTTTAAGCAGTAGGCCTATACCTCTCCTCATTACTGTCCTCCATCTCTTTAAGCAGTAGGCCTATACCTCTCCTCATTACTGTCCTCCATCTCTTTAAGCAGTAGGCCTATACCTCTCCTCATTACTGTCCTCCATCTCTTTAAGCAGTAGGCCTATACCTCTCCTCATTACTGTCCTCCATCTCTTTAAGCAGTAGGCCTATACCTCTCCTCATTACTGTCCTCCATCTCTTTAAGCAGTAGGCCTATACCTCTCCTCATTACTGTCCTCCATCTCTTTAAGCAGTAGGCCTATACCTCTCCTCATTACTGTCCTACATCTCTTTAAGCAGTAGGCCTATACCTCTCCTCATTACTGTCCTACATCTCTTTAAGCAGTAGGCCTATACCTCTCCTCATTACTGTCCTACATCTCTTTAAGCAGTAGGCCTATACCTCTCCTCATTACTGTCCTACATCTCTTTAAGCAGTAGGCCTATACCTCTCCTCATTACTGTCCTCCATCTCTTTAAGCAGTAGGCCTATACCTCTCCTCATTACTGTCCTCCATCTCTTTAAGCAGTAGGCCTATACCTCTCCTCATTACTGTCCTACATCTCTTTAAGCAGTAGGCCTATACCTCTCCTCATTACTGTCCTACATCTCTTTAAGCAGTAGGCCTATACCTCTCCTCATTACTGTCCTACATCTCTTTAAGCAGTAGGCCTATACCTCTCCTCATTACTGTCCTACATCTCTTTAAGCAGTAGGCCTATACCTCTCCTCATTACTGTCCTCCATCTCTTTAAGCAGTAGGCCTATACCTCTCCTCATTACTGTCCTACATCTCTTTAAGCAGTAGGCCTATACCTCTCCTCATTACTGTCCTACATCTCTTTAAGCAGTAGGCCTATACCTCTCCTCATTACTGTCCTACATCTCTTTAAGCAGTAGGCCTATACCTCTCCTCATTACTGTCCTCCATCTCTTTAAGCAGTAGGCCTATACCTCTCCTCATTACTGTCCTCCATCTCTTTAAGCAGTAGGCCTATACCTCTCCTCATTACTGTCCTCCATCTCTTTAAGTAGTAGGCCTATACCTCTCCTCATTACTGTCCTATAGGCCTACATCACTCCATAGCTGAAACACTCTCTCAACTGGCCTACTCCTCTACCTCTCCTCCAGGTCCCTAGGGTTTTTTTCCCCACTCTCGCTCCCCCCTTCTCACCTCATGTACTCCTCCACCTTCTCCTCCAGGTCCCAGTCCTCCTCCGCCAAGATGTCATAGCTGAATGACCTCTGAACTCCAACCCCCGGTGGGTACAGTGGCGGGGGCGAGGCCTCGTAGCTGTTGCTTGGCGACAGGGAGGCGCCATCCAGCCCGGGTGTCTGCGTGGTGGCGGAGGCCAGGGAGAGGGAGGAAGAGGAGGAGGAGGAGGAAGAGGAGGAGGGGGCTAGGGCGGAGGCTGTGGTAGGGGTGGTGTTGGTTGTGGGGTTGGCGGTGTGGGTGTCATTGCAGTACAGGGGGCGGTGATCGGGGTCTAGCCGCTCTAGGGACCCCAAGGCCTGGATGATCTGTGGCTTGGTCATCCCTGAGAGACGGAGACGCTGGAGGAGGTCGATCTGCTCGATGGTGTAGCGTGGCTCCACCTCACAACACTCCATCCTGACATCTAACGGGTTAAAACAGAGAAAAATACAGCTGGATTTGTAGTCAGTGTGAGGCTGCATCCTCGTCTATGGGGTAACTGTGGCTAGCTTCATCCCACAACCAGGCATTTATATTAGCATTTTACATCTCTGAATGTATTTTACTGAGGCATCAGTAAACATAAAAGTCAGAAATTTTCAATGTTAATATAAATGCCTAGTTGTGGGATGAACTTTGGCAGAGTTTATATTTGGCACAGTTTATATTTGGCACAGTCACATTGCTTCCACTCACCCTGCCATATTTGCCTGGGCATCAGACAGTGCTGATTCACTGCCTAATAACTCATTAAGTTATAATAATATACAGTGTATTTCATAAAGTCTTCCCTTTTTCTGAAATGGAATAAATAAAATAAATTCCTCAATCTACACACAATAGCCCATAATGACAAATTCATTAACAAAAATAGAACATGTGATTGATTGAACAAGATTTGGAAAGGCACACACCTGTCTATATAAAGGTCTCACAGTTGACTTCAGAGCAAAAACTAAGCCATGAGGTAGAAGGAATTGTCTGTAGAGCTCCGAGACAGGATTGTATCGAGGCACAGATCTGGGGAAGGGTACCATAACATTTCTACAGCATTGAAGGTTCCCAAGAACACAGTGGCCTCCATCATTCTTAAATGCAAGAGGTTTGGAACCACCAAGACTCTTCCTAGAGCTGGCCACCCGGCCAAACTGAGCAATAGGGGGAGAAGGGCCTTGGTCAGGGAGGTGACCAAGAACCTGATGGTCACTCTGACAGAGCTCCAAAGTTCATTTGTGGATATGGGAGAACCTTCCAGAAGGACAACCATCTCTGCAGCACTCCACCAATCAGGACTTTACAGTAGAGTGGCCAGATGGAAGTCACATGACAGCCCGCTTGGAGTTTGCCCTAAAAGGAGACTCTGACCATGAGAAACAACATTCTCTGGTCTGATGAAACCAAGATCAAACTCTTTGGCCTGAATGCGTCACGTCTGGAGGAATCCTGGCACCATCCCTACGGTGGAGCATGGTGTTGGAAGCATCATCCTGTGGGGATGTTTTTCAGCGGCAGGGATTGGGAGACTAGTCTGGATCGAGGAAAAGATTAACGGAACAAAGTACAGAGAGATCCTTGATGAAAATCTGCTCCAGAGCGCTCAGGACCTCAGACTGGGGCGAATGTTCACCTTCCAACAGGACAATGACCCTAAGCACACAGCCAAGACAATGAAGGAGTGGCTTCAGGACAAGTCTCTGTATGTCCTTGAGTGATCCTGCCAGAGCCCGGACTTGAACCCTATCGAACATCTCTGGAGAGACCTGAAAATAGATGTGCAGCGACGCACCCCATCCAACCTGACAGAGTTTGAGGGGATCTGCAGAGAAGAATGGGAGAAACTTCCCAAATACAGGTGTGCCAAGCTTTTAGCGTCATACCCAAGAAGACTCAAGGCTGTAATTGCTGCCAAAGATGCTTCAACAACGTACTGAGTAAAGGGTCTGAATACTTATGTAAATGTGATATTTCTTCTAAAAAAAAAAACTGTTTTGCTTCGTCATTATGGGTTATTGTGTGTAGATTGATGGAGGGAAAAAAAACTATTTAATCCATTTTTTATTACAAGACTGTAAAGTAAGAACATTTGGAAAAAGTCTGAATACTTTACGAATGCGCTGTTGCTACCCACTTTGTAACAGATTTTCAAAAAGAAAGTGTCTGAAGCATTTAGGTAAAACAATAACTACCATAACTTGCACTGAAATAGCTCATGTATTTATTGCCATGATGTTGAACGCTAGCTATGTACTGTACATGAATAATTGAATGTGTGCATTGCTTGCAAAACAATGCGTGTCATCGCAACCTGCCCATGGCGTTCCAGTGCCAGCCTACAGCCTACCTGGTAGCGGGGGTGAGAGGCGCCCAGTGGGCAGAGGTTCGGTTCGCGGTGCCGCAGCCGGGAGGCACCAGTGCCGCATGGCTAGATGGAGCTGCCGCGGAGAGGTAGGCGACAGCTGACGATGCGGTGCAGGGACTAGGGAGGAAATCCTACTGTAGTCAGCTGGCAACTTCACTTGAGATATGATCAAAGGTTCTAGTTAAATTAGACGTGGCGTGTAAATAAGTTACCGAACTAGCTATCAAGTTAGCTTGTTGTCTGCCATGTGAGCTGTGCCAGTCCCTTCCGCCGACGCGCTGCAGTCTGGCTCGGTTAGCATGCTAGCTAACCATTAGCTTGCTAGCTATCTGTAATCTGTTGATACTAACTTGAAAGCTATTAAAAGTAGCTACCGGTAGCTAACTTTAGCCAAATTGGATAGCTAGCTACCCTGTACCAATAGCTAGCACACGCTAATTAGGTCATTAGCCTAGAGAACGTTTTCAACATTATCTTGATTCATCCGCGGTGGGAGATAATGGCAGGGATAATGCAGCCAGGTGATGCTTCTATCTTACCTCCGCTGCTGTGCCAAGCTGCGGCCGTGTAGATGATGGCGGCAGGCGACCGACCACTTCCTACCGGTTTCCAACTAGCTGATGATGATGATGATGATGGTGGTGGTTCGAGCAGGGTCACATTGTCCCGGGATGCAGCAGCACCGTAGAGAAACCCACTCGGTAAACGGGCTGTCGGTCTCCGTTTCTGACCTCTAACCCCACCACACAGTCCCGGGATGATATAGGAAGTTATTTATCAGGGAGGGAAAATCAAAACGTTATTTATTAGTACATTCAGTGCTCCTAAAAGTTTATAGGTCAAACCTATAAAGTTATCTGTAAAGCACTTTGTGGCAGATATGAAAAGGCTTTGTTGATACATTTGATTGATACATTGATTGTTTGATAAAACACTATTGGGCTACATGATTCTATTTATTATGTAGCCTGTTGATATTTCTATATTTGATCTGTTTATAAAGTAGGCCTAGTGACAGTCCAGGAGCTAGTACTGTACACTAAGGGCTTTTGCCCTCAGAACAGCCCCAATTCGTTGGGGCATGGACACTAGGTGTCGAAAGCATTCCACAGGGATGCTGGCCCTCGTTGACTCCAGTGCTTCCCACAGTTGTGTCAAATTGGCTGGATGACCTTTGGGTGGTGGACCGTTCTTGATACACACAGGAAACTGTTGAGCGTGGAAAAACCCAGCAGCGTTGCAGTTCTTGACACAAACCGGTGCGCCTGCCATACCACGTTCAAGGGCAATTCAATCTTTTGTCTTGCCCATTCACCCTATGGCACACAAACACAATCAATGTCTCAAGGCTTAAAAATCATTATTTAACCTGTCTCTCCCCCTTAATCTAACCTGAAATCAAAGGGGATTAAATATATGTTTTTTCTCTCACACATCTACACACAAAGTGAAAACATGTTTTTACAAATGTATTGAAAATGAAATACAGAAATATCTCAGTCACATTAGTATTCACACCTGAGTCAATGCTTTGTAGAAGCACCTTTGGCAGTGATTAGAGCAGAGTGTTTCTGGGTAAGTCTCTAAGAACTTTCCACATCTGGATTGTGCGACATTTGCCCATAATTCTTTTCAAAATTCTTCAAGCTCTGTCAAATTGGTTGTTGATCATTGCTAGACAACCATTTTCAGGTCTTGCCAAGTAGATTTAAGTCCAAGCTGTAACTTGGCTACTCAGGAACATTCAGTGTCTTCTTGGTAAGCAACTCCAGTGTATATTTGGCCTTGTGTTTTAGGTTATTGTCCTGCTGAAAGGTTAATTCATCTCCCAGTGTCTGTTGGAAAGCAGACTGAACCAGGTTTTCCTTGAGGATTTTGCCTGTGCTTAACTCCATTCCATTTATTTGTGTTTGTAATATTTGTATTCTGTACAGGCTTCCTTCTTTTCATTCTGTCATTTAGGTTAGTATTGTGGAGTAACTACAATGTTGTTGATCCATCCTCAGGTTTCTCCTATCACAGCCATTAAACTCTGCAACTGTTCTAAAGTCACCATTGGCGATTTCCTTCCTGCCTGGCAACAGAGTTAGGAAGTACACCTGTATCTTTGTAGTGACTGGGTGTATTGATACACCATCCAAAGTGTAATTAATAACTTCACCATGCTCAAAGGGATATTCAATGTCAGCTTTTTTTTACCCATCTACCAATATGTGTCCTCCCTGGTCTTTGTGGTTGAATCTGTGTTTGAAATTCACTGTTCGATAATTGTATGTGTGGGGTACAGAGATTACATAGTCATAAAAAAAATAATGCAACTTATCATGTGGCTTGTTAAGCACATTTTTACAAATTTACTTATTTAGTCTTGCCATAACAAAGGGGTTGAATACTTATTGACTCAAGACATTTCAGCTTTTCATTTTTTATTAATTTGTAAAAGATATTGAAAAACATCATTCCACTTTGACATTATGCGGTATTGTGTGTAGATCAGTGTAGTAACTTGACAAGGAACACAATTCAATATGACTTACCTTTACTTTCAACCTAATAAATAAAAGGTTTACAGCCGTGTACAAACGGTACAAACACAGCAAAGCAACACAGTCCACTCAACCTGTGGTACAACAGGTCCAACTCTGGGTGATGACATCATCAAAGGGGTAAAGGTCACGGTCAAGGCCAATAATAACCATGCACACATGAATAGTAATTATACTATACTGCAGGTAAGTACAATAACATATTCAATGTAATTATGTATATATAATTGACATTTTTAAATTCAGGCTGTTACACAACAAAATGTGTAAAACTTTTAAGGGGTGCAAGTACTTTCTGAAGGCCCTCCCCTCCTCATGCACGCACACACACATAGCATTGAAATGCCTTCACTGAAGTTGCATTTTTCTCCGACCAAACAAATCTCTCTATCTCACTCCCTGTCTCTCAACTGAATTAAATGGGGCTTTATTTGGGGAAAATGTATTTACAAAGCAAGTAAAATAAGCAATGAACAAAACAGAGACAAAAAACAACAAAGCCAATAAACAATCAGACTTTAAACCGTAAACACTGAAAGTTTAAAGAAAATAACATTTAAATATAATATTATGATGCTAAAATAGTGTACTGATGATGGAGGGATAAATAGGTGGATAAATACAGGTTATAGTTCTTTTTGACCCTCTGGTTGACCTTTTCTTCTGGCATCTGGTCACAAATTTGGCAGGAAGTTGGAAAGTTTAGCTCAGTTTCCACCTCATTTTGTGGGCAGCGGCCACATATCCTGTCTTCTCTTGAGATCCAGGTCTGTTTATGGAGACTTCTCTCAATAGCAAGGCTATGCTCACTGAGTCTGTACATAGTCAAAGCTTTCCTTAAGTTTGGGTCAGTCACAGTGGTCAGGTATTCTGCCACTGTGTACTCTCTGTTTAGGGCCAAATAGCATTCTAGTTTAATCTGTTTTTTGTAAATTCTTTCCAATGTGTCAAGTAATTCTCTTTTTCTCATGATTTGGTTGGGTCTAATTGTGTTGCTGTCCTGGGGCTCTGTGGGGTCTGTTCGTATTTGTGAAAAGAGCCCCAGAACCAGCTGGCCGAGGGGCTCTTCTCTAGGTTAATCTCTCTGTAGGTGAGGGCTTTGTTATGGAAGATTTGAGCATTTCTTTTTCTGGATTTTGATCATTAGCGGGTATAGTCCTAATTCTGCTCTGCATGCATTATTTTGGGTTTTGCGTTGTACTATGAGGATATGTTTGCATACTTTTGCATGCAGAGTGTCAATTGCATGCAGAGTGTTAATTTTGCATGCAGAATTTTGTGAATTCTTGGTTGGTGAGTGGACCCCAGATCTCACAACCATAGAGGGCAATGGGTTCTATAACTGTTTGGAGTATTTTTAGCCAGATCCTTACTTTTTGATGGCATAGAAGGCCCTTCTTGCCTTGTCTCTCAGATGGTTCACAGCTTTGTGGAAGTTACCTGTGGTGCTGATGTTTAGGACGAGGTATGTATCGTTGTTTGTGCTCTAGAGGAACGGAGTCTAGATGGAGTTTGTATTTGTTGTCCTAGCAACTGCACCATTTTGGGACATCATTATTTTGGTCTTACTGAGATTTACTGTCAGGGCCCAGGTCTGACAGAATCTGTGCAGAAGGTCTAGGTGCTGCTGTAGGCCCTCCTTGGTTGTGGACAGACGCACCAGATCATCCTCAAACAGTAGACATTCGATTTCCGAGTCCATTAGAGTGAGTCCGGGTGCTGTAAACTGTTCTAGTGCCATTGTTAGAACTGTATATACATATTCATGTACAGTTGTTATATCATATCACGTGCAATATTGTAAGTAATTCTTGGACTTAACTTACGTAGTCATTCACTCAGGAATGCATATTAGTATCCTGCCAGTTCTATCTTTTTTCATTGCTTTTATTATATTGAATGTGCAATACGTGCATTTATCTATAATTAATCCCTGTACTAAGGACGGTATTTTAAGGGAATTATTATTATTACCCTAAATTATATCATACGCAGATTTAGCTATTTAAGTATCTCTTCCTGTCATTTACCTGTACAGTTAATGTAACCATGCAAATATTCACTTACCTGTAAATGTAACTGTATATTTACCTGTACAGTTAATTTAACCATGCAAAATATTCACTTACCTGTTCATTTAACCAGTCTGTATATTAAGTAAACTATTATTACCCTCACTTGTATCATACGCACTTTTAGGTATTTAAGTATTTCTCTGCCATCGACCTGAATAGTATAGTTAACCATGCACCATTTTATTTATTTATATCAACTTGCAATAGTTGTATCATTTTTTTCACCTAACACTCCTAACAATGTATAGTGTACATATTAAATCATCCACCCATACTATGCAATGCCTTTTTATAGCTTTTTGCGCTCCAGATATCTTGTATTTCTATACTTTTTCATACTGCCGCTCTATGTATCATGTATCGTGTATCTGTCTTTTGTGTATTTTCGTTCTGGCATTTTGCACCTGCCCTGTGTTTTCGTAGCTGCTTGACAAAGACATTTCCTCCCGGGGATCAATAAAGTATCCATCCATCCATCCATCCATCCATCCATCCATCCATCCATCCATCCATCCATCCATCCATCCATCCATCCATCCATCCATCCATCCATCCAAGGTTCCAAGGTTCCAAGGTTCCAAGGTTCCAAGGCAGCAGGTTCCAAGGTTCCAAGGCAGCAGGGTCCAAACACATGAAGGCAGTTACATTACATAGTGAAGTGTATGTTGTAGTTTTCTGGGTCTCTGTGTTTTTGGTTGGATAAGTTTCTACATTTCTTTCTTATGTTTTTGCATTCTTCATCAAACCATTTGTCATTGCTGTTAATTGTCTTTGTTTTGTTGTTAGCTGATATGTCAAAAATGCTGGTCAGACTTTCTTTTGCAAGTTTACACCTTCACTATTGCAGGGAAACATTTTGTCCAAGAAGTTCTCTCTCTCTCTCTCTCTCTCTCTCTCTCTCTCTCTCTCTCTCTCTCTCTCTCTCTCTCTCTCATTTTTGTGGTTTGAATCACACTCCTTCTCTCTATGGTAAAAGTTGAATAATAAGTTGTTATCAGCCACTCCCTAATCTACTCAAACACGGAGCTGAGGGTGTTACAGGTATGTTTACCAGGCTAGTCCACTCAGTATAGGCATGCAATACTTCCCTCCCCTATTTTGCCAACCAAGCTGAGTGGCTCAGCTGATTTAGTCTTATTAAAGAGACACCTTTCTTGACTTGTGCAGTTGAGTATTTTTTACCAAGGGTAGAAGCCCACAGTCAACGAGAGGTGGTTGTGACAAGAGTTACAACTTAGACTACACGTGTGGCAAGAGCCAGGGGCCTGTTGGAGGCTGAACTAAACTTCTACTACAAATTCTATAAGTTGTACCTCCACTATGAACTGGGCGTTTTTACAGGGCCTGATTAGCGGGGTTAATAAGTACTCCACAGCGTTCGGTCGTATCTGGCTCTCCGTCGTCTTCATCTTCAGACTCATGGTCTTCGTTGTGGCTGCGGAGAAGGTGTGGGGTGATGAGCAGAAGGACTTTGACTGCAACACTCGCCAACCTGGCTGCCACAATGTCTGTTACGACCACTTCTTCCCAATCTCCCACAGCCGGCTCTGGGCACTCCAGCTCATCTTCGTCACCTGTCCCTCGCTCCTGGTCGTCCTCCATGTGGCGTACAGAGATGAACGAGAGCGGAAACACTGTCTGAAGCACGGCGAGGGATGCACCCGTCTTTATGACAATACGGGGAAGAAGCGCGGCGGCCTGTGGTGGACCTACTTCTTCAGTCTGCTGTTCAAGATGGCGGTGGACGGCATTTTCATCTTCCTGTTGTTTTACATCTACGAGGCGTACTTCTTCCCGCTGGTGGTGAAGTGCTCAGAGGACCCCTGTCCCAACGAGGTGGACTGCTTTATTGCCAGGTAGGACTATTATTACAAACAGAGCACAACGTTTTGACCTGACCATGTGACCTGACTACCAGGAGAATCTCTGAGCCCTAAGTATCACAAATGCTGCAGTCGTTAAGGTGGCGAATGGCATGACCTAACCTAGTATGTGATTACAATGCATTGTTATTTTGAACAACCATAGGCCTGTATTATGACATGAAGCCCATTGTTATTCTCTGCTCCCCAGACCAACAGAGAAGCGAGTGTTCACAGTCTTCATGGTGGTGATTAGCTTCGTGTGTATCCTCCTGACCCTGTGTGAGATCCTCTACCTGCTGGGGAAGAAGTGCAGGGAGTGTATTGGCGGTGGAGGGCCCCGTGCCATCAGGGAGCGCCCCCCGTTCACCATGCCAGCTACCATACCCCTGACAGGGAAAGAAAACTCTGTGTTCAAGCAGCCTGAACTGGAGAAGATGAAGATGGCTGATGGCGATGGTGGAGTGGCTAAGACAGAGAGCCCTGCTCCGGGTTACAATGTGGCTATCTCCTAAGACTGTTAGCTTTAATTATGATCCTGGAGACGTCACAGCTTGTGAAGGCTTTTTCCTTCAAGCCCAGTATTAATACATTATCAGATGCATCTAATCAAAGCATTGATGATTAGTTGATCAGTTGTGTGTTATTACTGGTCTGGAACAAACGGAGCGTTGGCAGTTCACAACCTTCTGTCATGTCTGTGTCAAGGCAACGGCCACATACTGTTCAGTCTGAGTATGAAGATATGGGTCTGATACTCCAAAATGTTGTTTACAAAGTCACTGCCAAAATGGGACATCCGTTTTACATGTTTAGTCATGATTGATTAGAGAATGACATGCCATCAGTTTTTTGTAAGACGTTTTTATTTCATGAAATGTAAATTATTTGTAGCCTTGTTCAGTTATTGACAGGCTCTTTGATACCATGCGTAATATAATTTCAAGCCTAATGATTGTAGTCTGCAAAGTAATTTGAAATAAAACATATTTTATTATGATCTATGATTTTTTTTTTGTATTTTCTATGAATATAAATGCTTCTTAAATTTCTACTAAAATATCATGTTGATTTTCAACTTAAGTAATGTTTACTTTGCTCCATTGAGCACAAACCTTATAGTAAATCAGATTGGACCGTTTTATTCATTTACATACAGTATGCTATCACCACAACCATTATAGGCCACTTTACATACAGTATGCTATCACCACAACCATTATAGGCCACTTTACATACAGTATGCTATCACCACAACCATTATAGGCCACTTTACATACAGTATGCTATCACCACAACCATTATAGGCCACTTTACAGTACATACAGTATGCTATCACCACAACCATTATAGGCCACTTTACATACAGTATGCTATCACCACAACCATTATATGCCACTTTACATACAGTATGCTATCACCACAACCATTATAGGCCACTTTACATACAGTATGCTATCACCACAACCATTATAGGCCACTTTACATACAGTATGCTATCACCACAACCATTATAGGCCACTTTACATACAGTATGCTATCACCACAACCATTATAGGCCACTTTACATACAGTATGCTTTCACCACAACAATTAAAGGCCACTTTACATACAGTATGCTATCACCACAACCATTATAGGCCACTTTACATACAGTATGCTATCACCACAACCATTATAGGCCACTTTACAGTACATACAGTATGCTATCACCACAACCATTATAGGCCACTTTACATACAGTATGCTATCACCACAACCAATATAGGCCACTTTACATACAGTATGCTATCACCACAACCATTATAGGCCACTTTACATACAGTATGCTATCACCACAACCATTATAGGCCACTTTACAGTACATACAGTATGCTATCACCACAACCATTATAGGCCACTTTACATACAGTATGCTATCACCACAACCATTATAGGCCACTTTACATACAGTATGCTATCACCACAACCAATATAGGCCACTTTACATACAGTATGCTATCACCACAACCATTATAGGCCACTTTACATACAGTATGCTATCACCACAACCATTATAGGCCACTTTACATACAGTATGCTATCACCACAACCATTATAGGCCACTTTACATACAGTATGCTATCACCACATCCAATATAGGCCACTTTACAGGACATACAGTATGCTATCACCACAACCAATATAGGCCACTTTACAGTACATACAGTATGCTATCACCACAACCATTATAGGCCACTTTACATACAGTATGCTATCACCACAACCAATATAGGCCACTTTACATAGAGTATGCTATCACCACAACCATTATATACCACTTTACAGTATATACAGTATGCTATCACCACAACCATTATAGGCCACTTTACATACAGTATGCTATCACCACAACCAATATAGGCCACTTTACAGTACATACAGTATGCTATCACCACAACCATTATAGGCCACTTTACATACAGTATGCTATCACCACAACAATTATAGGCCACTTTACATACAGTATGCTATCACCACAACCATTATAGGTCACTTTACAGTACATACAGTATGCTATCACCACAACCATTATAGGCCACTTTACAGTACATACAGTATGCTATCACCACAACCATTATAGGCCACTTTACATACAGTATGCTATCACCACAACCATTATAGGCCACTTTACATACAGTATGCTATCAACACAACCATTATAGGCCACTTTACAGTACATACAGTATGTTATCACCACAACAATTATAGGCCACTTTACATACAGTATGCTATCACCACAACCATTATAGGCCACTTTACATACAGTATGCCATCACCACAACCAATATAGGGCACTTTACATACAGTATGCTATCAACACAACCATTATAGGCCACTTTACATACAGTATGCTATCACCACAACCATTATAGGCCACTTTACAGTACATACAGTATGTTATCACCACAACAATTATAGGCCACTTTACATACAGTATGCTATCACCACAACCATTATAGGCCACTTTACATACAGTATGTTATCACCACAACCAATATAGGCCACTTTACATACAGTATGCTATCACCACAACCATTATAGGCCACTTTATAGTCCATACAGTATGCTATCACCACAACCATTATAGGCCACTTCACAGCACATACAGTATTCTATCACCACAACCACTATAGGCCACTTTATAGTCCATACAGTATGCTATCACCACAACCATTATAGGCCACTTTATAGTCCATACAGTATGCTATCACCACAACCATTATAGGCCACTTTACAGTACATACAGTATGCTATCACCACAACCATTATAGGCCACTTTACAGTACATACAGTATGCTATCACCACAACCATTATGGGCCAATTTACAGTACATACAGTATGCTATCACCCAACCATTATAGGCCACTTTACATACAGTATGCTATCACCACAACCATTATAGGCCACTTTACATACAGTATGCTATCACCACAACCATTATAGGCCACTTTACATACAGTATGCTATCACCACAACCATTATAGGCCACTTTACATACAGTATGCTATCACCACAACCATTATAGGCCACTTTACATACAGTATGCTATCACCACAACCATTATAGGCCACTTTACAGTACATACAGTATGCTATCACCACAACCATTATAGGCCACTTTACATACAGTATGCTATCACCAC
This sequence comes from Thymallus thymallus, assembly GCA_023634145.1. NCBI lineage: Eukaryota > Metazoa > Chordata > Actinopteri > Salmoniformes > Salmonidae > Thymallus > Thymallus thymallus. The sequence goes on from CM042396.1 coordinate 31,719,606, forward strand.
AACCATTATATGCCACTTTACATACAGTATGCTATCACCACAACCATTATAGGCCACTTTACATACAGTATGCTATCACCACAACCATTATAGGCCACTTTACATACAGTATGCTATCACCACAACCATTATAGGCCACTTTACATACAGTATGCTATCACCACAACCATTATAGGCCACTTTACATACAGTATGCTTTCACCACAACAATTAAAGGCCACTTTACATACAGTATGCTATCACCACAACCATTATAGGCCACTTTACATACAGTATGCTATCACCACAACCATTATAGGCCACTTTACAGTACATACAGTATGCTATCACCACAACCATTATAGGCCACTTTACATACAGTATGCTATCACCACAACCAATATAGGCCACTTTACATACAGTATGCTATCACCACAACCATTATAGGCCACTTTACATACAGTATGCTATCACCACAACCATTATAGGCCACTTTACAGTACATACAGTATGCTATCACCACAACCATTATAGGCCACTTTACATACAGTATGCTATCACCACAACCATTATAGGCCACTTTACATACAGTATGCTATCACCACAACCAATATAGGCCACTTTACATACAGTATGCTATCACCACAACCATTATAGGCCACTTTACATACAGTATGCTATCACCACAACCATTATAGGCCACTTTACATACAGTATGCTATCACCACAACCATTATAGGCCACTTTACATACAGTATGCTATCACCACAACCAATATAGGCCACTTTACAGGACATACAGTATGCTATCACCACAACCAATATAGGCCACTTTACAGTACATACAGTATGCTATCACCACAACCATTATAGGCCACTTTACAGTACATACAGTATGCTATCACCACAACCATTATAGGCCACTTTACATACAGTATGCTATCACCACAACCATTATAGGCCACTTTACATACAGTATGCTATCACCACAACCAATATAGGCCACTTTACATAGAGTATGCTATCACCACAACCATTATATACCACTTTACAGTATATACAGTATGCTATCACCACAACCATTATAGGCCACTTTACATACAGTATGCTATCACCACAACCAATATAGGCCACTTTACAGTACATACAGTATGCTATCACCACAACCATTATAGGCCACTTTACATACAGTATGCTATCACCACAACAATTATAGGCCACTTTACATACAGTATGCTATCACCACAACCAATATAGGCCACTTTACAGGACATACAGTATGCTATCACCACAACCAATATAGGCCACTTTACAGTACATACAGTATGCTATCACCACAACCATTATAGGCCACTTTACAGTACATACAGTATGCTATCACCACAACCATTATAGGCCACTTTACATACAGTATGCTATCACCACAACCATTATAGGCCACTTTACATACAGTATGCTATCACCACAACCAATATAGGCCACTTTACATAGAGTATGCTATCACCACAACCATTATATACCACTTTACAGTATATACAGTATGCTATCACCACAACCATTATAGGCCACTTTACATACAGTATGCTATCACCACAACCAATATAGGCCACTTTACAGTACATACAGTATGCTATCACCACAACCATTATAGGCCACTTTACATACAGTATGCTATCACCACAACAATTATAGGCCACTTTACATACAGTATGCTATCACCACAACCATTATAGGCCACTTTACAGTACATACAGTATGCTATCACCACAACCATTATAGGCCACTTTACAGTACATACAGTATGCTATCACCACAACCATTATAGGCCACTTTACATACAGTATGCTATCACCACAACCATTATAGGCCACTTTACATACAGTATGCTATCAACACAACCATTATAGGCCACTTTACAGTACATACAGTATGTTATCACCACAACAATTATAGGCCACTTTACATACAGTATGCTATCACCACAACCATTATAGGCCACTTTACATACAGTATGCCATCACCACAACCAATATAGGGCACTTTACATACAGTATGATATCAACACAACCATTATAGGCCACTTAACATACAGTATGCTATCACCACAACCATTATAGGCCACTTTACAGTACATACAGTATGTTATCACCACAACAATTATAGGCCACTTTACATACAGTATGCTATCACCACAACCATTATAGGCCACTTTACATACAGTATGTTATCACCACAACCAATATAGGCCACTTTACATACAGTATGCTATCACCACAACCATTATAGGCCACTTTATAGTCCATACAGTATGCTATCACCACAACCATTATAGGCCACTTCACAGCACATACAGTATTCTATCACCACAACCACTATAGGCCACTTTATAGTCCATACAGTATGCTATCACCACAACCATTATAGGCCACTTTATAGTCCATACAGTATGCTATCACCAAAACCATTATAGGCCACTTTACAGTACATACAGTATGCTATCACCACAACCATTATAGGCCACTTTACAGTACATACAGTATGCTATCACCACAACCATTATGGGCCAATTTACAGTACATACAGTATGCTATCACCCAACCATTATAGGCCACTTTACATACAGTATGCTATCACCACAACCATTATAGGCCACTTTACATACAGTATGCTATCACCACAACCATTATAGGCCACTTTACATACAGTATGCTATCGCCACAACCATTATAGACCACTTTACAGTACATACAGTATGCTATCACCACAACCATTATAGGCCACTTTACATACAGTATGCTATCACCACAACCATTATATGCCACTTTACATACAGTATGCTATCACCACAACCATTATAGGCCACTTTACATACAGTATGCTATCAACACAACCATTATAGGCCACTTTACATACAGTATGCTATCACCACAACCATTATAGGCCACTTTACATACAGTATGCTATCACCACAACCATTATAGGCCACTTTACATACAGTATGCTTTCACCACAACAATTAAAGGCCACTTTACATACAGTATGCTATCACCACAACCATTATAGGCCACTTTACATACAGTATGCTATCACCACAACCATTATAGGCCACTTTACAGTACATACAGTATGCTATCACCACAACCATTATAGGCCAATTTACATACAGTATGCTATCACCACAACCAATATAGGCCACTTTACATACAGTATGCTATCACCACAACCATTATAGGCCACTTTACATACAGTATGCTATCACCACAACCATTATAGGCCACTTTACAGTACATACAGTATGCTATCACCACAACCATTATAGGCCACTTTACATACAGTATGCTATCACCACAACCATTATAGGCCACTTTACATACAGTATGCTATCACCACAACCAATATAGGCCACTTTACATACAGTATGCTATCACCACAACCATTATAGGCCACTTTACATACAGTATGCTATCACCACAACCATTATAGGCCACTTTACATACAGTATGCTATCACCACAACCATTATAGGCCACTTTACATACAGTATGCTATCACCACAACCAATATAGGCCACTTTACAGGACATACAGTATGCTATCACCACAACCAATATAGGCCACTTTACAGTACATACAGTATGCTATCACCACAACCATTATAGGCCACTTTACAGTATATACAGTATGCTATCACCACAACCATTATAGGCCACTTTACATACAGTATGCTATCACCACAACCATTATAGGCCACTTTACATACAGTATGCTATCACCACAACCAATATAGGCCACTTTACATACAGTATGCTATCACCACAACCATTATATACCACTTTACAGTATATACAGTATGCTATCACCACAACCATTATAGGCCACTTTACATACAGTATGCTATCACCACAACCAATATAGGCCACTTTACAGTACATACAGTATGCTATCACCACAACCATTATAGGCCACTTTACATACAGTATGCTATCACCACAACAATTATAGGCCACTTTACATACAGTATGCTATCACCACAACCATTATAGGCCACTTTACAGTACATACAGTATGCTATCACCACAACCATTATAGGCCACTTTACAGTACATACAGTATGCTACCACCACAACCATTATAGGCCCCTTTACATACAGTATGCTATCACCACAACCATTATAGGCCACTTTACATACAGTATGCTATCAACACAACCATTATAGGCCACTTTACAGTACATACAGTATGTTATCACCACAACAATTATAGGCCACTTTACATACAGTATGCTATCACCACAACCATTATAGGCCACTTTACATACAGTATGCCATCACCACAACCAATATAGGGCACTTTACATACAGTATGCTATCAACACAACCATTATAGGCCACTTTACATACAGTATGCTATCACCACAACCATTATAGGCCACTTTACAGTACATACAGTATGTTATCACCACAACAATTATAGGCCACTTTACATACAGTATGCTATCACCACAACCATTATAGGCCACTTTACATACAGTATGTTATCACCACAACCAATATAGGCCACTTTACATACAGTATGCTATCACCACAACCATTATAGGCCACTTTATAGTCCATACAGTATGCTATCACCACAACCATTATAGGCCACTTCACAGCACATACAGTATTCTATCACCACAACCACTATAGGCCACTTTATAGTCCATACAGTATGCTATCACCACAACCATTATAGGCCACTTTATAGTCCATACAGTATGCTATCACCACAACCATTATAGGCCACTTTACAGTACATACAGTATGCTATCACCACAACCATTATAGGCCACTTTACAGTACATACAGTATGCTATCACCACAACCATTATGGGCCAATTTACAGTACATACAGTATGCTCTCACCCAACCATTATAGGCCACTTTACATACAGTTTGCTATCACCACAATCATTATAGGCCACTTTACATACAGTATGCTATCAACACAACCATTATAGGCCACTTTACATACAGTATGCTATCACCACAACCATTATAGGCCACTTTACAGTACATACAGTATGCTATCACCACAACCATTATAGGCCACTTTACATACAGTATGTTATCACCACAACCAATATAGGCCACTTTACATACAGTATGCTATCACCACAACCACTATAGGCCACTTTATAGTCCATACAGTATGCTATCACCACAACCATTATAGGCCACTTTACATACAGTATGCTATCACCACAACCATTATAGGCCACTTTACATTCCATATGTTATCACCACAACCAATATAGGCCACTTTACATACAGTATGCTATCACCACAACCATTATAGGCCACTTTATAGTCCATACAGTATGCTATCACCACAACCATTATAGGCCACTTTACAGTACATACAGTATGCTATCACCACAACCATTATAGGCCACTTTACAGTACATACAGTATGCTATCACCACAACCATTATATGCCACTTTACATACAGTATGCTATCACCACAACCATTATATGCCACTTTACATACAGTATGCTATCACCACAACCATTATAGGCCACTTTACATACAGTATGCTATCACCACAACCATTATAGGCCACTTTACATACAGTATGCTATCACCACAACCATTACAGGCCACTTTACATACAGTATGCTATCACCATAACCATTATAGGCCACTTTACATACAGTATGCTATCACCACAACCATTATAGGCCACTTTACATACAGTATGCTATCACCACAACCATTATAGGCCACTTTACAGTCCATACAGTATGCTATCACCACAACCATTATAGGCCACTTTACATACAGTATGTTATCACCACAACCAATATAGGCCACTTTACATACAGTATGCTATCACCACAACCACTATAGGCCACTTTATAGTCCATACAGTATGCTATCACCACAACCATTATAGGCCACTTTACATACAGTATGCTATCACCACAACCATTATAGGCCACTTTACATTCCATATGTTATCACCACAACCAATATAGGCCACTTTACATACAGTATGCTATCACCACAACCATTATAGGCCACTTTATAGTCCATACAGTATGCTATCACCACAACCATTATAGGCCACTTTACAGTACATACAGTATGCTATCACCACAACCACTATAGGCCACTTTACATACAGTATGCTATCACCACAACCATTATATGCCACTTTACATACAGTATGCTATCACCACAACCATTATATACCACTTTACAGTACATACAGTATGCTATCACCACAACCATTATAGGCCACTTTACATACAGTATGCTATCACCACAACCATTATAGGCCACTTTACATACAGTATGCTATCACCACAACCATTATAGGCCACTTTACAGTACATACAGTATGCTATCACCACAACCATTATAGGCCACTTTACAGTACATACAGTATGCTATCTCCACAACCATTATATGCCACTTTACATACAGTATGCTATCACCACAACCATTATAGGCCACTTTACATACAGTATGCTATCACCACAACCATTATATGCCTCTTTACATACAGTATGCTATCACCACAACCATTATATGCCACTTTACATACAGTATGCTATCACCACAACCATTATAGGCCACTTTACATACAGTATGCTATCACCACAACCATTATAGGCCACTTTACATACAGTTTGCTATCACCACAACCATTATAGGCCACTTTACATACAGTATGCTATCACCACAACCATTATAGGCCACTTTACATACAGTATGCTATCACCACAACCATTATAGGCCACTTTACATACAGTATGCTATCACCACAACCATTATAGGCCACTTTACATACAGTATGCTATCACCACAACCATTATAGGCCACTTTACAGTACATACAGTATGCTATCACCACAACCATTATAGGCCACTTTACATACAGTATGCTATCACCACAACCATTATATGCCACTTTACATACAGTATGCTATCACCACAACCATTATAGGCCACTTTACATACAGTATGCTATCACCACAACCATTATAGGCCACTTTACATACAGTATGCTATCACCACAACCATTATAGGCCACTTTACATACAGTATGCTATCACCACAACCATTATAGGCCACTTTACATACAGTATGCTTTCACCACAACAATTAAAGGCCACTTTACATACAGTATGCTATCACCACAACCATTATAGGCCACTTTACATACAGTATGCTATCACCACAACCATTATAGGCCACTTTACAGTACATACAGTATGCTATCACCACAACCATTATAGGCCACTTTACATACAGTATGCTATCACCACAACCAATATAGGCCACTTTACATACAGTATGCTATCACCACAACCATTATAGGCCACTTTACATACAGTATGCTATCACCACAACCATTATAGGCCACTTTACAGTACATACAGTATGCTATCACCACAACCATTATAGGCCACTTTACATACAGTATGCTATCACCACAACCATTATAGGCCACTTTACATACAGTATGCTATCACCACAACCAATATAGGCCACTTTACATACAGTATGCTATCACCACAACCATTATAGGCCACTTTACATACAGTATGCTATCACCACAACCATTATAGGCCATTTACATACAGTATGCTATCACCACAACCATTATAGGCCACTTTACATACAGTATGCTATCACCACAACCAATATAGGCCACTTTACAGGACATACAGTATGCTATCACCACAACCAATATAGGCCACTTTACAGTACATACAGTATGCTATCACCACAACCATTATAGGCCACTTTACAGTACATGCAGTATGCTATCACCACAACCATTATAGGCCACTTTACATACAGTATGCTATCACCACAACCATTATAGGCCACTTTACAGTACATACAGTATGCTATCACCACAACCATTATAGGCCACTTTACATACAGTATGCTATCACCACAACCAATATAGGCCACTTTACAGTACATACAGTATGCTATCACCACAACCATTATAGGCCACTTTACATACAGTATGCTATCACCACAACAATTATAGGCCACTTTACATACAGTATGCTATCACCACAACCATTATAGGCCACTTTACAGTACATACAGTATGCTATCACCACAACCATTATAGGCCACTTTACAGTACATACAGTATGCTATCACCACAACCATTATAGGCCACTTTACATACAGTATGCTATCACCACAACCATTATAGGCCACTTTACATACAGTATGCTATCAACACAACCATTATAGGCCACTTTACAGTACATACAGTATGTTATCACCACAACAATTATAGGCCACTTTACATACAGTATGCTATCACCACAACCATTATAGGCCACTTTACATACAGTATGCCATCACCACAACCAATATAGGGCACTTTACATACAGTATGCTATCAACACAACCATTATAGGCCACTTTACATACAGTATGCTATCACCACAACCATTATAGGCCACTTTACAGTACATACAGTATGTTATCACCACAACAATTATAGGCCACTTTACATACAGTATGCTATCACCACAACCATTATAGGCCACTTTACATAGAGTATGTTATCACCACAACCAATATAGGCCACTTTACATACAGTATGCTATCACCACAACCATTATAGGCCACTTTATAGTCCATACAGTATGCTATCACCACAACCATTATAGGCCACTTCACAGCACATACAGTATTCTATCACCACAACCACTATAGGCCACTTTATAGTCCATACAGTATGCTATCACCACAACCATTATAGGCCACTTTATAGTCCATACAGTATGCTATCACCACAACCATTATAGGCCACTTTACAGTACATACAGTATGCTATCACCACAACCATTATAGGCCACTTTACAGTACATACAGTATGCTATCACCACAACCATTATGGGCCAATTTACAGTACATACAGTATGCTATCACCCAACCATTATAGGCCACTTTACATACAGTATGCTATCACCACAACCATTATAGGCCACTTTACATACAGTATGCTATCACCACAACCATTATAGGCCACTTTACATACAGTATGCTATCACCACAACCATTATAGACCACTTTACAGTACATACAGTATGCTATCACCACAACCATTATAGGCCACTTTACATACAGTATGCTATCACCACAACCATTATATGCCACTTTACATACAGTATGCTATCACCACAACCATTATAGGCCACTTTACATACAGTATGCTATCAACACAACCATTATAGGCCACTTTACATACAGTATGCTATCACCACAACCATTATAGGCCACTTTACATACAGTATGCTATCACCACAACCATTATAGGCCACTTTACATACAGTATGCTTTCACCACAACAATTAAAGGCCACTTTACATACAGTATGCTATCACCACAACCATTATAGGCCACTTTACATACAGTATGCTATCACCACAACCATTATAGGCCACTTTACAGTACATACAGTATGCTATCACCACAACCATTATAGGCCACTTTACATACAGTATGCTATCACCACAACCAATATAGGCCACTTTACATACAGTATGCTATCACCACAACCATTATAGGCCACTTTACATACAGTATGCTATCACCACAACCATTATAGGCCACTTTACAGTACATACAGTATGCTATCACCACAACCATTATAGGCCACTTTACATACAGTATGCTATCACCACAACCATTATAGGCAACTTTACATACAGTATGCTATCACCACAACCAATATAGGCCACTTTACATACAGTATGCTATCACCACAACCATTATAGGCCACTTTACATACAGTATGCTATCACCACAACCATTATAGGCCACTTTACATACAGTATGCTATCACCACAACCATTATAGGCCACTTTACATACAGTATGCTATCACCACAACCAATATAGGCCACTTTACAGGACATACAGTATGCTATCACCACAACCAATATAGGCCACTTTACAGTACATACAGTATGCTATCACCACAACCATTATAGGCCACTTTACAGTACATACAGTATGCTATCACCACAACCATTTTAGGCCACTTTACATACAGTATGCTATCACCACAACCATTATAGGCCACTTTACATACAGTATGCTATCACCACAACCAATATAGGCCACTTTACATACAGTATGCTATCACCACAACCATTATATACCACTTTACAGTATATACAGTATGCTATCACCACAACCATTATAGGCCACTTTACATACAGTATGCTATCACCACAACCAATATAGGCCACTTTACAGTACATACAGTATGCTATCACCACAACCATTATAGGCCACTTTACATACAGTATGCTATCACCACAACAATTATAGGCCACTTTACATACAGTATGCTATCACCACAACCATTATAGGCCACTTTACAGTACATACAGTATGCTATCACCACAACCATTATAGGCCACTTTACAGTACATACAGTATGCTACCACCACAACCATTATAGGCCACTTTACATACAGTATGCTATCACCACAACCATTATAGGCCACTTTACATACAGTATGCTATCAACACAACCATTATAGGCCACTTTACAGTACATACAGTATGTTATCACCACAACAATTATAGGCCACTTTACATACAGTATGCTATCACCACAACCATTATAGGCCACTTTACATACAGTATGCCATCACCACAACCAATATAGGGCACTTTACATACAGTATGCTATCAACACAACCATTATAGGCCACTTTACATACAGTATGCTATCACCACAACCATTATAGGCCACTTTACAGTACATACAGTATGTTATCACCACAACAATTATAGGCCACTTTACATACAGTATGCTATCACCACAACCATTATAGGCCACTTTACATACAGTATGTTATCACCACAACCAATATAGGCCACTTTACATACAGTATGCTATCACCACAACCATTATAGGCCACTTTATAGTCCATACAGTATGCTATCACCACAACCATTATAGGCCACTTCACAGCACATACAGTATTCTATCACCACAACCACTATAGGCCACTTTATAGTCCATACAGTATGCTATCACCACAACCATTATAGGCCACTTTATAGTCCATACAGTATGCTATCACCACAACCATTATAGGCCACTTTACAGTACATACAGTATGCTATCACCACAACCATTATAGGCCACTTTACAGTACATACAGTATGCTATCACCACAACCATTATGGGCCAATTTACAGTACATACAGTATGCTATCACCCAACCATTATAGGCCACTTTACATACAGTTTGCTATCACCACAATCATTATAGGCCACTTTACATACAGTATGCTATCACCACAACCATTATAGGCCACTTTACATACAGTATGCTATCACCACAACCATTATATGCCACTTTACATACAGTATGCTATCACCACAACCATTATATGCCACTTTACATACAGTATGCTATCACCACAACCATTATAGGCCACTTTACATACAGTATGCTATCACCACAACCGTTATAGGCCACTTTACATACAGTATGCTATCACCACAACCATTACAGGCCACTTTACATACAGTATGCTATCACCACAACCATTACAGGCCACTTTACATACAGTATGCTATCACCACAACAATTATAGGCCACTTTACATACAGTATGCTATCACCACAACCATTATAGGCCACTTTACAGTACATACAGTATGCTATCACCACAACCATTATAGGCCACTTTACAGTACATACAGTATGCTATCACCACTACCATTATAGGCCACTTTACATACAGTATGCTATCACCACAACCATTATAGGCCACTTTACATACAGTATGCTATCAACACAACCATTATAGGCCACTTTACAGTACATACAGTATGTTATCACCACAACAATTATAGGCCACTTTACATACAGTATGCTATCACCACAACCATTATAGGCCACTTTACATACAGTATGCCATCACCACAACCAATATAGGGCACTTTACATACAGTATGCTATCAACACAACCATTATAGGCCACTTTACATACAGTATGCTATCACCACAACCATTATAGGCCACTTTACAGTACATACAGTATGTTATCACCACAACAATTATAGGCCACTTTACATACAGTATGCTATCACCACAACCATTATAGGCCACTTTACATAGAGTATGTTATCACCACAACCAATATAGGCCACTTTACATACAGTATGCTATCACCACAACCATTATAGGCCACTTTATAGTCCATACAGTATGCTATCACCACAACCATTATAGGCCACTTCACAGCACATACAGTATTCTATCACCACAACCACTATAGGCCACTTTATAGTCCATACAGTATGCTATCACCACAACCATTATAGGCCACTTTATAGTCCATACAGTATGCTATCACCACAACCATTATAGGCCACTTTACAGTACATACAGTATGCTATCACCACAACCATTATAGGCCACTTTACAGTACATACAGTATGCTATCACCCAACCATTATAGGCCACTTTACATACAGTTTGCTATCACCACAATCATTATAGGCCACTTTACATACAGTATGCTATCACCACAACCATTATAGGCCACTTTACATACAGTATGCTATCACCACAACCATTATATGCCACTTTACATACAGTATGCTATCACCACAACCATTATATGCCACTTTACATACAGTATGCTATCACCACAACCATTATAGGCCACTTTACATACAGTATGCTATCACCACAACCGTTATAGGCCACTTTACATACAGTATGCTATCACCACAACCATTACAGGCCACTTTACATACAGTATGCTATCACCACAACCATTACAGGCCACTTTACATACAGTATGCTATCACCACAACAATTATAGGCCACTTTACATACAGTATGCTATCACCACAACCATTATAGGCCACTTTAAAGTACATACAGTATGCTATCACCACAACCATTATAGGCCACTTTACAGTACATACAGTATGCTATCACCACTACCATTATAGGCCACTTTACATACAGTATGCTATCACCACAACCATTATAGGCCACTTTACATACAGTATGCTATCAACACAACCATTATAGGCCACTTTACAGTACATACAGTATGTTATCACCACAACAATTATAGGCCACTTTACATACAGTATGCTATCACCACAACCATTATAGGCCACTTTACATACAGTATGCCATCACCACAACCAATATAGGGCACTTTACATACAGTATGCTATCAACACAACCATTATAGGCCACTTTACATACAGTATGCTATCACCACAACCATTATAGGCCACTTTACAGTACATACAGTATGTTATCACCACAACAATTATAGGCCACTTTACATACAGTATGCTATCACCACAACCATTATAGGCCACTTTACATAGAGTATGTTATCACCACAACCAATATAGGCCACTTTACATACAGTATGCTATCACCACAACCATTATAGGCCACTTTATAGTCCATACAGTATGCTATCACCACAACCATTATAGGCCACTTCACAGCACATACAGTATTCTATCACCACAACCACTATAGGCCACTTTATAGTCCATACAGTATGCTATCACCACAACCATTATAGGCCACTTTATAGTCCATACAGTATGCTATCACCACAACCATTATAGGCCACTTTACAGTACATACAGTATGCTATCACCACAACCATTATAGGCCACTTTACAGTACATACAGTATGCTATCACCACAACCATTATGGGCCAATTTACAGTACATACAGTATGCTATCACCCAACCATTATAGGCCACTTTACATACAGTATGCTATCACCACAACCATTATAGGCCACTTTACATACAGTATGCTATCACCACAACCATTATAGGCCACTTTACATACAGTATGCTATCACCACAACCATTATAGACCACTTTACAGTACATACAGTATGCTATCACCACAACCATTATAGGCCACTTTACATACAGTATGCTATCACCACAACCATTATATGCCACTTTACATACAGTATGCTATCACCACAACCATTATAGGCCACTTTACATACAGTATGCTATCAACACAACCATTATAGGCCACTTTACATACAGTATGCTATCACCACAACCATTATAGGCCACTTTACATACAGTATGCTATCACCACAACCATTATAGGCCACTTTACATACAGTATGCTTTCACCACAACAATTAAAGGCCACTTTACATACAGTATGCTATCACCACAACCATTATAGGCCACTTTACATACAGTATGCTATCACCACAACCATTATAGGCCACTTTACAGTACATACAGTATGCTATCACCACAACCATTATAGGCCACTTTACATACAGTATGCTATCACCACAACCAATATAGGCCACTTTACATACAGTATGCTATCACCACAACCATTATAGGCCACTTTACATACAGTATGCTATCACCACAACCATTATAGGCCACTTTACAGTACATACAGTATGCTATCACCACAACCATTATAGGCCACTTTACATACAGTATGCTATCACCACAACCATTATAGGCAACTTTACATACAGTATGCTATCACCACAACCAATATAGGCCACTTTACATACAGTATGCTATCACCACAACCATTATAGGCCACTTTACATACAGTATGCTATCACCACAACCATTATAGGCCACTTTACATACAGTATGCTATCACCACAACCATTATAGGCCACTTTACATACAGTATGCTATCACCACAACCAATATAGGCCACTTTACAGGACATACAGTATGCTATCACCACAACCAATATAGGCCACTTTACAGTACATACAGTATGCTATCACCACAACCATTATAGGCCACTTTACAGTACATACAGTATGCTATCACCACAACCATTATAGGCCACTTTACATACAGTATGCTATCACCACAACCATTATAGGCCACTTTACATACAGTATGCTATCACCACAACCAATATAGGCCACTTTACATACAGTATGCTATCACCACAACCATTATATACCACTTTACAGTATATACAGTATGCTATCACCACAACCATTATAGGCCACTTTACATACAGTATGCTATCACCACAACCAATATAGGCCACTTTACAGTACATACAGTATGCTATCACCACAACCATTATAGGCCACTTTACATACAGTATGCTATCACCACAACAATTATAGGCCACTTTACATACAGTATGCTATCACCACAACCATTATAGGCCACTTTACAGTACATACAGTATGCTATCACCACAACCATTATAGGCCACTTTACAGTACATACAGTATGCTACCACCACAACCATTATAGGCCACTTTACATACAGTATGCTATCACCACAACCATTATAGGCCACTTTACATACAGTATGCTATCAACACAACCATTATAGGCCACTTTACAGTACATACAGTATGTTATCACCACAACAATTATAGGCCACTTTACATACAGTATGCTATCACCACAACCATTATAGGCCACTTTACATACAGTATGCCATCACCACAACCAATATAGGGCACTTTACATACAGTATGCTATCAACACAACCATTATAGGCCACTTTACATACAGTATGCTATCACCACAACCATTATAGGCCACTTTACAGTACATACAGTATGTTATCACCACAACAATTATAGGCCACTTTACATACAGTATGCTATCACCACAACCATTATAGTCCACTTTACATACAGTATGTTATCACCACAACCAATATAGGCCACTTTACATACAGTATGCTATCACCACAACCATTATAGGCCACTTTATAGTCCATACAGTATGCTATCACCACAACCATTATAGGCCACTTCACAGCACATACAGTATTCTATCACCACAACCACTATAGGCCACTTTATAGTCCATACAGTATGCTATCACCACAACCATTATAGGCCACTTTATAGTCCATACAGTATGCTATCACCACAACCATTATAGGCCACTTTACAGTACATACAGTATGCTATCACCACAACCATTATAGGCCACTTTACAGTACATACAGTATGCTATCACCACAACCATTATGGGCCAATTTACAGTACATACAGTATGCTATCACCCAACCATTATAGGCCACTTTACATACAGTTTGCTATCACCACAATCATTATAGGCCACTTTACATACAGTATGCTATCACCACAACCATTATAGGCCACTTTACATACAGTATGCTATCACCACAACCATTATATGCCACTTTACATACAGTATGCTATCACCACAACCATTATATGCCACTTTACATACAGTATGCTATCACCACAACCATTATAGGCCACTTTACATACAGTATGCTATCACCACAACCGTTATAGGCCACTTTACATACAGTATGCTATCACCACAACCATTACAGGCCACTTTACATACAGTATGCTATCACCACAACCATTACAGGCCACTTTACATACAGTATGCTATCACCACAACCATTATAGGCCACTTTACATACAGTATGCTATCACCACAACCATTATAGGCCACTTTACATACAGTATGCTATCACCACAACCATTATAGGCCACTTTACAGTACATACAGTATGCTATCACCACAACCATTATAGGCCACTTTACATACAGTATGTTATCACCACAACCAATATAGGCCAATTTACATACAGTATGCTATCACCACAACCACTATAGGCCACTTTATAGTCCATACAGTATGCTATCACCACAACCATTATAGGCCACTTTACATACAGTATGCTATCACCACAACCATTATAGGCCACTTTACATTCCATATGTTATCACCACAACCAATATAGGCCACTTTACATACAGTATGCTATCACCACAACCATTATAGGCCACTTTATAGTCCATACAGTATGCTATCACCACAACCATTATAGGCCACTTTACAGTACATACAGTATGCTATCACCACAACCATTATAGGCCACTTTACAGTACATACAGTATGCTATCACCACAACCATTATATACCACTTTACATACAGTATGCTATCACCACAACCATTATATGCCACTTTACATACAGTATGCTATCACCACAACCATTATTGGCCACTTTACATACAGTATGCTATCACCACAACCATTATAGGCCACTTTACATACAGTATGCTATCACCACAACCATTACAGGCCACTTTACATACAGTATGCTATCACCATAACCATTATAGGCCACTTTACATACAGTATGCTATCACCACAACCATTATAGGCCACTTTACATACAGTATGCTATCACCACAACCATTATAGGCCACTTTACAGTCCATACAGTATGCTATCACCACAACCATTATAGGCCACTTTACATACAGTATGTTATCACCACAACCAATATAGGCCACTTTACATACAGTATGCTATCACCACAACCACTATAGGCCACTTTATAGTCCATACAGTATGCTATCACCACAACCATTATAGGCCACTTTACATACAGTATGCTATCACCACAACCATTATAGGCCACTTTACATTCCATATGTTATCACCACAACCAATATAGGCCACTTTACATACAGTATGCTATCACCACAACCATTATAGGCCACTTTATAGTCCATACAGTATGCTATCACCACAACCATTATAGGCCACTTTACAGTACATACAGTATGCTATCACCACAACCACTATAGGCCACTTTACATACAGTATGCTATCACCACAACCATTATATGCCACTTTACATACAGTATGCTATCACCACAACCATTATATACCACTTTACAGTACATACAGTATGCTATCACCACAACCATTATAGGCCACTTTACATACAGTATGCTATCACCACAACCATTATAGGCCACTTTACATACAGTATGCTATCACCACAACCATTATAGGCCACTTTACAGTACATACAGTATGCTATCACCACAACCATTATAGGCCACTTTACAGTACATACAGTATGCTATCACCACAACCATTATATGCCACTTTACATACAGTATGCTATCACCACAACCATTATAGGCCACTTTACATACAGTATGCTATCACCACAACCATTATATGCCTCTTTACATACAGTATGCTATCACCACAACCATTATATGCCACTTTACATACAGTATGCTATCACCACAACCATTATAGGCCACTTTACATACAGTATGCTATCACCACAACCATTATAGGCCACTTTACATACAGTTTGCTATCACCACAACCATTATAGGCCACTTTACATACAGTATGCTATCACCACAACCATTATAGGCCACTTTACATACAGTATGCTATCACCACAACCATTATAGGCCACTTCACAATACATACAGTATGCTATCACCACAACCATTATAGGCCACTTTACATACAGTATGCTATCACCACAACCATTATAGGCCACTTCACAATACATACAGTATGCTATCACCACAACCATTATAGGCCACTTTACATACAGTATGCTATCACCACAACCATTATAGGCCACTTTACAGTCCATACAGTATGCTATCACCACAACCATTATAGGCCACTTTACATACAGTATGTTATCACCACAACCAATATAGGCCACTTTACATACAGTATGCTATCACCACAACCACTATAGGCCACTTTATAGTCCATACAGTATGCTATCACCACAACCATTATAGGCCACTTTACATACAGTATGCTATCACCACAACCATTATAGGCCACTTTACATTCCATATGTTATCACCACAACCAATATAGGCCACTTTACATACAGTATGCTATCACCACAACCATTATAGGCCACTTTATAGTCCATACAGTATGCTATCACCACAACCATTATAGGCCACTTTACAGTACATACAGTATGCTATCACCACAACCACTATAGGCCACTTTACATACAGTATGCTATCACCACAACCATTATATGCCACTTTACATACAGTATGCTATCACCACAACCATTATATACCACTTTACAGTACATACAGTATGCTATCACCACAACCATTATAGGCCACTTTACATACAGTATGCTATCACCACAACCATTATAGGCCACTTTACATACAGTATGCTATCACCACAACCATTATAGGCCACTTTACAGTACATACAGTATGCTATCACCACAACCATTATAGGCCACTTTACAGTACATACAGTATGCTATCACCACAACCATTATATGCCACTTTACATACAGTATGCTATCACCACAACCATTATAGGCCACTTTACATACAGTATGCTATCACCACAACCATTATATGCCTCTTTACATACAGTATGCTATCACCACAACCATTATATGCCACTTTACATACAGTATGCTATCACCACAACCATTATAGGCCACTTTACATACAGTATGCTATCACCACAACCATTATAGGCCACTTTACATACAGTTTGCTATCACCACAACCATTATAGGCCACTTTACATACAGTATGCTATCACCACAACCATTATAGGCCACTTTACATACAGTATGCTATCACCACAACCATTATAGGCCACTTTACATACAGTATGCTATCACCACAACCATTATAGGCCACTTTACATACAGTTTGCTATCACCACAACCATTATAGGCCACTTTACATACAGTATGCTATCACCACAACCATTATAGGCCACTTTACATACAGTATGCTATCACCACAACCATTATAGGCCACTTCACAATACATACAGTATGCTATCACCACAACCATTATAGGCCACTTTACATACAGTATGCTATCACCACAACCATTATAGGCCACTTCACAATACATACAGTATGCTATCACCACAACCATTATAGGCCACTTCACAGTACATACAGTATGCTATCACCACAGGAGATGTAACAGTGCTCCATTAGGTGTTGAATTGAGTAGTAAGCTTTCGCCGAGTTACATAATGTATTTCAATGGATCTCATATCTTATGAAACAATATCACAGTTATTGATCATATGTGATGTTTAAACTTTGAATAACGTTTGTTCAAGAGCCCCTCTACAAACATGGACCTTAACGTAACAAAGTTAATTCCTTGTGCACGTGGCATGCAGCTTGCAAACACCTGACGAGATCAATGTGTTTTTTCAATGAAAGAGAACCACAAAATGACACACCTTGATAATGAAATGAATGAAATAATAGTTTAATCTACAGGTTGGCAGTAATAGCACGGGAGGGGTCAGTAAGTATTCTAGATTAAATGACCACTCCTAACTGATCTGATCACAGTCACATCCTGCATGACTCAGCAACATTAGCCTAGGCAGCAGTACTAGCTGTACAGCTGTGTGATGTGGGGGTGATAGGTGTGGGCCTGGGGTGGTACCGATACCAGAGTCACCTGGTGGGAACACTTTGTCACCATGACTACTCCAATGCTGATAATGGTCACCATGACAACTTCAATGTTGACAGTGCATTTTAACAGGGTATTTCATCACTAATTGTTCAGTGAAAAAAAAGCTGAACTGATTCCAAAGCTTGACCACACCTCCAGAGTGTATCTAAAACACCCTGTCCAGACCTAGACTAGCCCCTGTTCAGACCTAGACTAGCCCCTGGTCAGACCTAGACTAGCCCCTGTTCAGACCTAGACTAGCCCTTGTTCAGCCCTGGCATTCAATAGTCAAATCAGACTGAGGCAAAATTGAACAGAGATACGGACAAGCTAAAATGGACTGAACATCAGTCCAGTAATCTGAAACAACTGTAAGTATGACTTGACTAATAATCAATCTGTAATAGTGATACGAGTTACTTTTGTGTTTGAATGGCAATATGTTAACATGACTTACAATATCTCAAAAATGATGTGTATTCAGCAACAAGTCAACTTTTAAATACTGCACCTGTTTCTGGAATATCGTTCCACTGTTTTCATAAGAAATTACTTTGCTCTTGATGGAAGGCAAATAGTGTTTTGATCAAATATTAAAACAGCATTTCTTCAAAGAACCCACGCCTTTAAGCAAACAGCTTCATAAGGTGAAGAGAGGGTCACAGGGAGATTTGGATGAAAAGCATAATCAAAGTCTAAATAAAAGGCTGTGAACAGATCTTTCAAAAGAAAAAGAATTCAACACCCAGAAGAAAGGTATTTCCATTTTACATTGTAGTATATGTCGTTCAGCTGGTAGATGTAGGCTGAGGCTGAGCTCTTTAATCGACACTTCATTAAGTCAGGATTCCTATTTGACTCAGCCATGCCTCCTTGCCCGTCCAACATTTCCTCATCTGCCACCCCTTCTAATGCAACTATCCACGATGCTTCTCCCTCTTTTTCCCCTGGAGGCAGTTACTGAGTCCGAGGTACTAAAGGAGCTCCTGAAACTTGACCCCAAAAAACCACCTGGGTCAGATGGTTTAGACCCTTTCTTCTTTAAGGTTGCTGCCCCTATCATCGCCAAGCCTATCTCCAACCTTTTTAACCCGTCTCTCCTTTCTGGAGAGGTTCCCATTGCTTGGAAGTCCGCCACGGTTAGTCCTTTATTTAAAGGGGGAGATCAAGCTGATCCTAACTGTTAGAGGGCCTATTTCTATTCTGTCCCTGTTTATCAAAAGTGTTGGAAAAACTTGTCAATAATCAACTGACTGGCTTTCTTGATGTCTATAGTATTCTCTCTAGTATGCAATCTGGTTTCCGCTCAGGTTATGGACGTGTCACTGCAACCTTAAAGGTCCTCAATGATGTCACCACTGCCCTTGATTCTAAGCAATGTTGTGCTGCTATTTTTATTGACTTGGCCAAAGCTTTTGATACGGTAGACCATTCCATTCTTGTGGGCCGGCTAAGAAGTCTCTCTCAAAGAGTGCAGTGTATAAAGTCAGAACATCTGGTGTCTCAGCCCCGGCCTGTCACTAAGGGAGTACGCCAACGCTCAATCCTAGGCCCCACGCTCTTCTCAATTTACATCAACAACATAGCTCAGGCAGCAGGAAGCTCTCTCATCCATTTATATGCAGCTGGCCCCTCCCCGGATTTTGTGTTAAATGCTCTACAACAAAGATTTCTTAGTGTCCAAAAAGCTTTCTCTACCCTTCTGAACACCTCCAAAACAAAGGTAATATGGTTTGGTAAGAAGAATGCCCCTCTCCCCACAGGTGTGATTACTACCTCTGAGGGTTTAGCGCTTGAGGTAGTCACCTCACAAATACTTGGGAGTATGGCTAGACGGTACACTGTCCTTCTCTCAGCACATATCAAAGCTGCAGGCTAAAGTTAAATCTAGACTCGGTTTCCTCTATCGTAATCGCTCCTCTTTCACTCCAGCTGCCAATCTAAACCTGATTCAGATGACCATCCTACCCATGCTAGATTACGGAGACATAATTTATAGATCGGCAGGTAAGGGTGTTCTCGATCGGCTAGATATTCTTTACCATTCGGCCATCAGATTTGCCACCAATGCTCCTTATAGGACACGTCACTGCACTCTATACTCCTCTGTAAACTGGTCATCTCTGTATACCCGTCGCAAGACCCACTGGTTAATGTTTATTTATTAAACCCTTTTAGGCCTCACTCCCCCCTATCTGAGATATCTACTGCAGCCCTCATCCTCCACATACAACACCCGTTCTGCCAGTCACATTCTGTTAAAGGTCCCCAAAGGTCACACATCCCTGGGTCGCTCGTCTTCAGTAATAAAGTTAATAAATTGTTTAATGGACCTTTTCCTGAAATGGAGGATGGACTGGCTCAATCCATACCTTGGTTGTTCAACCATTATTCATACACTTATTAATTAATCACTTTATCTTCTTTCTCCAGCTTCAAGTCCAAAGACAGAAGCTCATCCATACTGCCGGGTGAAACAGAAGTTCATCAATACTGCCGGGTGAAACAGAAGTTCATCAATACTGCCGGGTGAAACAGAAGTTCATCAATACTGCCGGGTGAAACAGAAGTTCATCAATACTGCCGGGTGAAACAGAAGTTCATCAATACTGCCGGGTGAAACAGAAGTTCATCAATACTGCCGGGTGAAACAGAAGTTCATCAATACTGCCGGGTGAAACAGAAGTTCATCAATACTGCCGGGTGAAACAGAAGTTCATCAATACTGCCGGGTGAAACAGAAGTTCATCAATACTGCCGGGTGAAACAGAAGTTCATCAATACTGCCGGGTGAAAGTTCAACAGTGAAAGAAGGGGATCCCACTCCGATCTCACAATGGACTGGAAGACGTTCGAGGTGCTGCTTAGCGGGGTCAATAAATACTCTACCGCGTTTGGACGTATCTGGCTCTCCGTGGTCTTCGTGTTTCGCGTCATGGTCTTTGTTGTGGCCGCAGAACGCGTGTTTTGTGAGGACCAGAAAGACTTTGACTGCAACACCCGCCAACCCGGCTGCGCCAACGCCTGTTATGACCACTTCTTCCCTGTCTCTCACACCCGGCTCTGGGCACTCCAGCTAATCTTTGTCACCTGTCCCACCTTCATGGTCGTGATGCACGTGGCATACCGTGAGGAACGCGAACGCAAGTACCGCATCACACATGGTGAGAATGCCCGTCTCTACGACAACACAGGACAGAAGCACGGAGGACTCTGGTGGACATATCTCATCAGCCTCTTCTTCAAGACGACCATCGAGGTAGCATTCCTCTACCTCCTCCATCTCATCTACAACAACTTTGACGTGCCGCGCCGCGTCAAGTGCGACCTCTGGCCTTGTCCTAACCAGGTGGATTGCTACGTCGGCCGACCGACAGAGAAGCGGGTGTTTACCTACTTCATGGTGGGAGCGTCGGCTGTGTGTATAGTGCTCAACGTGTGTGAGATCTTTTACCTGATAGCAATCCGGGTGCTGAGGATAAGCCACCGGGGAAGCCTCCATACCTCTTCTGAGATTAAGTGCTCTGAGCTGGACTATGATGGGTGTCAGACAGCAGAGTACCAGGAGGGCAATGAGGCCAACTTGGCCATGAAGAGGAAAAGTACATCTATCTTTTAAGTCAGACATGTAACTTTTTACAATTTAACTTTTGTTGACTGAATGTTGTAAGCCAAATCTGACTGTTATCAATACATTTATTTTAGTCAAAAGTAACTTTTATGGCCGCTACCTTGCCCTCCCTTATGGAGGGTGAAAGAGGACAGGTCGCGTTCCCCTGCTCAGAAGTTGCTGACGAGTGCCAGAGTTTACAACGCCTGGTAGGTATTTTACGTATCAGCTAACCACATTACATGCTAATCTGGTGCCCGATTGAACAATCGATGTTGTCGCATGCCACCATTGGTTGATGCATGTAACGTCTGAGCAAGGGAACGCAACCCCCTGCTCACCTGATCTGGTGCCCTGCTTTTTTCTGTATTGTTTTAGCTTCTTAGATTTACAGGTCATTGATTAGCCATGATAATGTCTAATTACTATATGTTTTGTTCCTTAGTAAGGGCAGTGAACAGTACTTTCAGGGGGCGAAAAATGAAAAAGTTACTAACTGCCTCTGTAGCGAACATTTTTTAATGTTTTCAGCATGGGCCTGTTTATTTCTACAACAACAAACTCACTCATCACAACTTGTAAGCAAGCTAGTTACAGTGCCTCCTAAAGACACAATTGACGTCTGAAAAAGGGTAGGCTATCAGCTGATCACTGATGCTGATGATTGATGTAAATCTACTAGTTAGCTAGCTAGATTATAATTTTACTGATTGTGATTTATCTTCAATGTTCTTAAATAATAACTTCAGAGTATAGCCTTATATTCCTAATCTTCAAACTAATGATATATGGCTGGCTAGTGGCTTGTGTGGATATTTTAGTAAATGGTGGTTAGCTATCTAGACTACATGCATTCAGTTGCACACAAGGGGAACATGTTTTGTAGCCTAGGGTCTGGGAAAAATGTGGCCTTTTATAAGCGCATTTCATGCAATTCTACATCATTTTACATGACTTTATAGCAGAATATTTTGTAATATTGCACAAATTATCGAAATGACAGGCTACTTCGACACTGGTATACTGAGAATCTGAGATCAATAGAAATGTTCTAGTCTTGAATCCATCAATAGCCCAGGCCTAGGTGTGTGGAGACACACATTATACAGTATGAGGAGGAAATTCCAGTCCTAATAAAGCTTTCCAGATTCACTGACTCACCCAATGATGCGCAGCTCACTCAGGAGGCGATGGCCAATGCCCTTGTGCCAAAAGCCTATCTACAATGTTCGCTCAAATGACCTATTTGGAAGTTGATCACGTATTTTGGTAACTGACAGCAGACAGATTAGAGAATTCTCTTTTCAGCAAGAGCCATTTGCTTTCCAACCTTTGTTTTCCCGCGATTGTATTTGAAATATTGCGCAAGGCCTGTTTGTCTGCATGCTGTTCACTGACAGACTGTAGGCATGCCTTGTTATTGGGCTACACACAATCCACAGCTAGGCTATTTAAAAAAAAAATAAGTTATTGATCCTCCCTGGCTAAATTATAGGCCACACAGCGTAGTAGACTATTCCGCAACCTGGACTCATAGACTAGATGTAACATAGTAAATGTCCAATTAGTATGATATGTTACATTGCATATGGTATGTAATAATTTGTGGATGTCCATCATCCATTTCGTATGATATGTTACGAATTGCAATTTGTTGTGACTAAAATTAGCTAGGTGGCTAACATTAGCTAGGTTAGGGCTAAGGGTAGGGTTAAGGTTAGGAGTTAGGTTAAAGGGTTAGGGGAAGGGTTAGCTAACATGCTAAGTAGTTGTAAAGTAGCTAAAAAGTTGTAAGTAGTTGAAAAGTTGCTAATTAGCTAAAATGCTTAAGTTGTCTGTGATGAGATGTTTCTCCAGCACCCTTCCCATGGCTATGATTCAATAAGGAAATACATTATGAAGTGCTGCTGCATATAGGCTGGTGTAGTGGTGTAGTGGAGGGTATACGCCGATACCCACTTATTTTTCAGTGGGCATTGCGTATACTAATTTTTTAATCCCCATGATACGTATCAAAGAAGTGTAGTGGAGGTATACGCTGTATCAATTAATAGGGCTGATGGAACAGATCACAATGTTAAGCTTCAAATGTTGCTTAACTATTATTTCTTCACATTTGAGTTTTTTTGTTAACTCAAAAGTGGTCTCCTGATGTGGTTTAAGCATTGTTATGGACCAATTGTTTTTGTATTTAAAAAAGTGTGACTTTTTTTTGTTTAAAAAAAAACCTGAAACCTGTGAATTTCTGACTCAGTTGACAACCTTATTTATCTGTCAATAGTAGGCCTACTATTAGCCTTGCACAGTCCAGCTTGGTTTGGCCTGACTGTGAAAGACCAATAATGGATCGATGATTTTAGGCCATTCAGTGTGTATGTCACTGTCTGTCATAGAACTTTTCAGACAGGGCGTCTTTCCTTCATGGGGCTGGCTGTTTGGGACAGGCAAAATTTGAGTAGGCCTATACCCACTTCTCCAGGCACCACTACACCACTTCTGTCAGCCAACCAGACTTAATATTGATGAGGATGTAACCTAAATTAAGTGTTATAAAGTGTTAATAAAATGTTATGCTGCAGTGTCAGTATTATTAATGTTATACTAGGTAGCTAGCTACACACACTACACCGGTCGCAGCTCAAGCCGTGCATGTTGGGATACTGGGCGTGCGCAATATCCATAGCCTACAGGGCAGACTGTGTGCAGGGCAACCTGGGACATGTGGACTCTGTACAGGGCAGACTGTGTGCAGGGCAACCTGGGACATGTGGACTCCATACAGGGCAGACTGTGTGCAGGGCAACCTGGGGCATGTGGACTCCGTACAGGGCAGACTGTGTGCAGGGCAACCTGGGGCATGTGGACTCCGTACAGGGCAGACTGTGTGCAGGGCAACCTGGGGCATGTGGACTCCGTACAGAGCAGACTGTGTGCAGGGCAACCTGGGGCATGTGGACTCCGTACAGGGCAGACTGTGTGCAGGGCAACCTGGGGCATGTGGACTCCGTACAGGGCAGACTGTGTGCAGGGCAACCTGGGGCATGTGGACTCCGTACAGGGCAGACTGTGTGCAGGGCAACCTGGGGCATGTGGACTCCGTACAGGGCGGACCAACGGACGGGGTGGGGGTGGCGAACTGACGGCGTCACGACTACTTGGGGGAAGTGGGTTCGGAACAACAAAGACACAAAATATTACCACCCAAAAGTGCAGTTGGCGAGTGGGAGGGCAAATGGGCAGGTGCTTGGACACAGCTAGACCCTATCTGTGCACGTGCCTGCTAAAACGTGCCTGGTGAAACGTTTTTATTGGTCCATCTCTCCACCTAGTGGCGACAAAGTACCATCATATCCTTTCCTTTAAATAACTTTATTTGACATTTTTGATAACTGCAATTTGACTATAGTTTATGTAATTTGTTTCCGTAAGTAGTATGATGATATCATGTTGTTTTAAAATAAAATAGAAAATCACAACAAGTCACGTGTGTGTTTAAATTCCAGTGGGATCCACCTTTTTTTTAATTTTATATACACGCACGTGTGGTCGGGTCCGGGACGGACTGACGTTGGACGTTCGACGGGAGGAGGGAGAGTCAAAACATATATCAAATCATCATATTACATCTGTTATATTGTCAAGATAACACAAAATCTGGACAGATGATGACTTAAACGCGGGATCAAATCACCAACAATGGCCAATACAGGTGAATATTGGACTGTAGTTCATAATGTGTTTATCGTTTGACAATTGACATGAGTGCTACAGTTTTCTGATATACAGGATACAGAACATAGTGAGTTATTCAGTTCAGCCACTTTCCCAACAGGTTTCTATTTTAACTGTTTTGACTGAAGAATGGGTTACAGTAAGGTAGGCTGATAGACAATATAAGGATTTTTATAAACCCTTCTGAGCCTGGTGGCCAGTGGTTGAATTGGAACATGTCCTGTTGCAATAGTTACAGAAATACTCCACACTTCATTATCTGACATTGTGGAAAACTGAACGGAATAGACATTACACTTTTAATTTTTGATGATTAGAATTCCCTTAGTCAACACATGTTTTATGACCAACATCTAATATGTCACATTGACAGAAGGGCCTCTGTAAGGAGCAGACCAATACATCCGTTATAGTCTATCTATCCGTCACCTGCCAGGTCACCTGCCAGGTAGGGAGGAACAGTGTGAAGATGTACAATTAGAACCTTGGTTGGTGGGCTGTACCAACGTGTTGATGAATGAGGGGAATGTGGATGTTGTGAAACAACGTTGTGGTTGTGTGAAGGGGATGGATACCCCTGTTGTATAGAGAGGTCATGGAGATGCCCAAGGCTATAAACTTCTATAAGCACCCTGTTAAAGACTGTATAGAGGTGAAATGGGTTGATTCATTTTCAATTAAACTTCTGAAATGTTTGTTTTTAATGATATACATTTTCTACACAGTGTTCACTGTCCAACAAGACTCAGTGTGCCTGTAAAACTACATATAATAAAGTCAAGTACATTTCCTAAATACAACATGGAGCTGTCAATAGGCTCACATTATGAAGGATCAGTTTCACAGTGTTGTGATCAGTGTTGTGATCAGTGTTGAGCCCATCATTATACCTGGATGTCTGTCTCTTATACCAGACTGTTTGTCCAACCTCATACATGAACTGGGTTCAAATACTATTTGACATCTTTCAAATAATTTAAGCATTTGCTTTAGAATGGAATGGCCTGTCCGCTGAGTTTGCACATTTGGGACTTTTCTATTAGTCCATTGAAAAGGCAAGCTCAATCAAGCACATCTTTAAAAATATATATTATTTCAAATAGTATTTCAACCCAGGTCAACATCTCATACATGTGAAGCTCCTTGATGCAAAACCATGTACTGTAGTGAGGCTCTGTTTGGATAGAACCAGGATAGTACTAGGCCCTAGAGATGTATATGTTTAGCAGGTAATCATTAAAGCCTGTGACATCTCCAATGTGGTTTTAACCCTGCTACTGTGTGGAGCAGATCGATAGTCAATGGACCCTGAACATGGACTTTATGATATTCTCTCTCTCTCTCTCTCTCTCTCTCTCTCTCTCTCTCTCTCTCTCTCTCTCTCTCTCTCTCTCTCTCTCTCTCTCCTTCCTTATGATGTTTCTATTATCTCCTGTATCATGTCCTCTCTCTCTCTCTCTCTCTCACTCTTGTTCTTTCTCTCCTTTCTTTCTTTCTTTCTTTCTTTCTTTCTTTCTTTCTTTCTTTCTTTCTTTCTTTCTTTCTTTCTTTCTTTCTTTCTTTTTCTTTCTTTCTTTCTTTTTTTCTTTCTCCTCTTCCTCCCCCTCCTCTTCCTCCCCCTCCCTCTCTATAGGTATGTGCTGTGCCAGCATGCAGAAGCCCAAGACCCTGATGAAGATGGGTCTGAGTATGGTGCTTGTAGGACACGTCAACTTCCTGCTGGGGGCGCTAGTCCATGGGGCTGTGCTGAGACACATAAACCTGAACACACAGGCCAGCACCATGGCATACTCCATATCTAATGTAGTGGCACTCACCACTGGACTAATGGTGAGACAGATATCTAATGTAGTACCACTGGATGTTCTGTAATATGTCCCTGTAGGGTGTTGTCTCATCCAGATGTAATATGTCCCTGTAGGGTGTTGTCTCATCCAGATGTAATATGTCCCTGTAGGGTGTTGTCTCATCCAGATGTAATATGTCCCTGTAGGGTGTTGTCTCATCCAGATGTAATATGTCCCTGTAGGGTGTTGTCTCATCCAGATGTAATATGTCCCTGTAGGGTGTTGTCTCATCCAGATGTAATATGTCCCTGTAGGGTGTTGTCTCATCCAGATGTAATATGTCCCTGTAGGGTGTTGTCTCATCCAGATGTAATATGTCCCTGTAGGGTGTTGTTGTAGGAATCCTGGCCATCATCCTGTCTAAAAACAAGAAGAGCAGAGTGCTGGTGAGTTACTGATGTTTCCTTATGTGTCTATTCACTGTAAAGCGATTCACCAGGTGAAAATAGCATGATATTATATTATTTTCCCAGGATTTTATCTGAACTGTTCTGTATTGGTAGCCTATTGATCCAGTATTATCTCTGAACTGTTCTGTATTGGTAGCCTATTGATCCAGTATTATCTCTGAACTGTTCTGTATTGGTAGCCTATTGATCCAGTATTATCTCTGAACTGTTCTGTATTGGTAGCCTATTGATCCAGTATTATCTCTGAACTGTTCTGTATTGGTAGCCTATTGATCCAGTATTATCTCTGAACTGTTCTGTATTGGTAGCCTATTGATCCAGTATTATCTCTGAACTGTTCTGTATTGGTAGCCTATTGATCCAGTATTATCTCTGAACTGTTCTGTATTGGTAGCCTATTGATCCAGTATTATCTCTGAACTGTTCTGTATTGGTAGCCTATTGATCCAGTATTATCTCTGAACTGTTCTGTATTGGTAGCCTATTGATCCAGTATTATCTCTGAACTGTTCTGTATTGGTAGCCTATTGATCCAGTATTATCTCTGAACTGTTCTGTATTGGTAGACTATTGATCCAGTATTATCTCTGAACTGTTCTGTATTGGTAGCCTATTGATCCAGTATTATCTCTGAACTGTTCTGTATTGGTAGCCTATTGATCCAGTATTATCTCTGAACTGTTCTGTATTGGTAGACTATTGATCCAGTATTATCTCTGAACTGTTCTGTATTGGTAGCCTATTGATCCAGTATTATCTCTGAACTGTTCTGTATTGGTAGCCTATTGATCCAGTATTATCTCCTATGTATTTCTGATGTTATTCTCTCCCTTTCATTTTCTCCCTCTAGTCCCCCTGTTTCCTGTCTGTGTAGATGAAAGAGAACTGACTGTTTTGTGCCACTGGATCTCAATTCATCTCTCTGTCTCTCTTTCAGACATGGTCGTTGTTCATGGTCAGCTTGTTTGGTAGTCTCTTGGCCACAGCCTCTGCGATTAGCCTCGCCGTTTCTGTGGTGACGGTCATAGTAAATGGTGGGCGGAGCCTTCTGACTCACTGCCAGTTCCCCAACGCTATTGGCTATACCAGCATCACCAACGAGTGCCCCTTTGACCCCACACGCGTTTATGTAAGTCACATATGGAGTTAGTGTGGGATGTTACCGGAAGTGTATCTTAGTGAGATGGATGCAGTGGGATGTTAGCAGAAGTGTATCTTAGTGAGATGGATGCAGTGGGATGTTATCAGAAGTGTATATTAGTGAGATGGATGCAGTGGGATGTTATCAGAAGTGTATATTAGTGAGATGGATGCAGTGGGATGTTATCAGAAGTGTATATTAGTGAGATGGATGCAGTGGGATGTTATCAGAAGTGTATCTTAGTGAGATGGATGCAGTGGGATGTTATCAGAAGTGTATATTAGTGAGATGGATGCAGTGGGATGTTATCAGAAGTGTATATTAGTGAGATGGATGCAGTGGGATGTTATCAGAAGTGTATATTAGTGAGATGGATGCAGTGGGATGTTATCAGAAGTGTATATTAGTGAGATGGATGCAGTGGGATGTTATCAGAAGTGTATATTAGTGAGATGGATGCAGTGGGATGTTATCAGAAGTGTATATTAGTGAGATGGATGCAGTGGGATGTTATCAGAAGTGTATATTAGTGAGATGGATGCAGTGGGATGTTATCAGAAGTGTATATTAGTGAGATGGATGCAGTGGGATGTTAGGAGTTGTGTGTGTATATTAGTGAGATGGATGCAGTGGGATGTTAGGAGTAGTGTGTGTATCTTAGTGAAATGGATGCAGTGGGATGTTAGGAGTAGTGTGTGTATCTTAGTGAGATGGATGCAGTGGGATGTTAGGAGTTGTGTGTGTATATTAGTGAGATGGATGCAGTGGGATGTTAGGAGTTGTGTGTGTATATTAGTGAGATGGATGCAGTGGGATGTTAGGAGTAGTGTGTGTATCTTAGTGAAATGGATGCAGTGGGATGTTAGGAGTAGTGTGTGTATATTAGTGAGATGGATGCAGTGGGATGTTAGGAGTTGTGTGTGTATATTAGTGAAATGGATGCAGTGGGATGTTAGGAGTAGTGTGTGTGTCTGTCTGCATGTTGATCCATGACGTGGATATACTGAGACGGTTCTATCATGTACTGTATGTGCTCATGTCAGGTGTCAGGTGTTGCTGCCTGATGTGAATAATATATAGGTGACTGTAGTGGCACTGTCTCTCCTACGTCTGACCTCACGGAGACCAAGACACACACACACACTCCTTGAGCCACCAAACACGACCTGGTCTCACTGACAGGTTTGATGATGTGAACCTATAGACTCTCTCTAGGCTCTGTGTGTGTGTTTCTGCGCGTGTGTTTCTGTGCGTGTGTTTCTGTGTGTGTGTTTCTGTGTGTGTGGGTACAAAGCTCTCTCACTGTACTATAGAACAGCCTGTCACTACAGCTTCTAACAACATACACCCTTCAGCTGTTATCAACTTATTGAACAACATACACCCTTCAGCTGTTATCAACTTATTGAACAACATACACCCTTCAGCTGTTATCAATATATTGAACAACATACACCCTTCAGCTGTTATCAACTTATTGAACAACATACACCCTTCAGCTGTTATCAACTTATTGAACAACATACACCCTTCAGCTGTTATCAACTTATTGAACAACATACACCCTTCAGCTGTTATCAACTTATTGAACAACATACACCCTTCAGCTGTTATCAACTTATTGAAAAACATACACCCTTCAGCTGTTATCAACTTATTGAACAACATACACCCTCAGCTGTTATCAATTTATTGAACAACATACACCCTCAGCTGTTATCAACTTATTGAACAACATACACCCTTCAGCTGTTATCAACTTATTGAACAACATACACCCTTCAGCTGTTATCAACTTATTGAACAACATACACCCTTCAGCTGTTATCAATATATTGAACAACATACACCCTTCAGCTGTTATCAACTTATTGAACAACATACACCCTTCAGCTGTTATCAATTCATTGAACAACATACACCCTCAGCTGTTATCAACTTATTGAACAACATACACCCTTCAGCTGTTATCAATTTATTGAACAACATACACCCTCAGCTGTTAATAACTTATTGAACAACATACACCCTTCAGCTGTTGTCAACTTATTGAACAACATACACCCTTCAGCTGTTATCAACTTATTGAACAACATACACCCTTCAGCTGTTATCAACTTATTGAACAACATACACCCTTCAGCTGTTTAGACTTATTGAACAACATACACCCTTCAGCTGTTATCAACTTATTTACACAATGGATGGTTACAGTATATAATGGATAGTCAGAGATACACCAGTCCTGGAGGGTTACAGTATATAATGGATAGTCAGAGATACACCAGTCCTGGAGGGTTACAGTATATAATGGATAGTCAGAGATACACCAGTCCTGGAGGGTTACAGTATATAATGGATAGTCAGATGACATTAGGGGATGGTTTGAACCCTGGACACAGTTTTATAACTGGCTCTCTCTGTCTCACACATATTCCATTACCACTTTCCTCCAATTTTTCGTTCTCTCTCCAGATTACTATTTTAAATGCGTGAGTGGCTCTGTACTTCACTTTTAAAGTCCATCTGGTGTTTGCTGTACACACAAACACACCAACCCACACACACTCACACACACACACACACACACACACACACACACACACACACACACACACACACACACACACACACACCGAGAGAGACACAGAGAGACACAGACACACTGACCCGTCTCTCTCTTCTCTCCAGAGCACGACCCTGATCCTGTGGGTTCCTCTGGTCGTGACCTGTATAGTCCAGCTGGTTTTCTCAGTGCAGTGTTTCTCTGTGTGTATGTCTTTCCTGCGTCTACCCTACTTCCCCAGGGACCACGGTAGAACGGTGAGGTTTGGCACTTCTCACACACCATCTTGGCTCCTTGAGAACTGTGGCCCAAAACTCGAATTACTGCTCAAATAGCTCATAAAAATCTATGCATATATTTATTTCAGTCCCCTACCCAGGGTGCTTTTAAACTGTTTTGTTTTTATGTGTTTCAGATAAACACAGTAGCACCCGCAGAGCTGCCCTCTCTCCCTCACTCCATACCTCGTCATCCCCTTCATCTACACCTTCATCACTCAGACCCGTCTCATCTCGAGTCCCAGAGGCAGCCTCTTCCTCCTCCTCATCTTCATCACTCAAACCCGTCTCATCCCAAGTCCCAGCGGCAGCCTCTTCCTCCTCCTCATCTTCATCACTCAAACCCGTCTCATCCCAAATCCCAGCGGCAGCCTCTTCCTCCTCCTCATCTTCATCACTCAGACCCATCTCATATCAAGTCCCAGCGGCAGCCTCTTCGTCCTCAGCATCAGAACCAGAGAGGAAGGTCAGACAGGTGGTCTGACGGGGGGCAGCTGATACCCCCAGAGGAACATGAACTGCTGGAACAAGGCTCCCAGCAGACATCCAGCTTCTGGATATAATGATGATAACTATGGACACCCCTATACGGCTCCGTACCCCATCTATATAATCCCTAACCCAGATACGGCTCCATACCCCATGTATATAATCCCTAACCCAGATACGGCTCCATACCCCATCTATATAATCCCTAATCCAGATACGGCTCCATACCCCATCTATATAATCCCTAACCCAGATACGACTCCGTACCCCATCTATATAATCCCTAACCCAGATACGGCTCCGTACCCCATCTATATAATCCCTAACCCAGATACGGCTCCATACCCCATCTATATAATCCCTAACCCAGATACGGCTCCATACCCCATCTATATAATCCCTAACTCAGATACGGCTCCATACCCCATCTATATAATCCCTAACTCAGATACGGCTCCATACCCCATCTATATAATCCCTAACTCAGATACGGCTCCATACCCCATCTATATAATCCCTAACCCAGATACGGCTCCATACCCCATCTATATAATCCCTAAACCTGTGAAAAACTGCCACAAAACAGATTTATTATCACACTGTTTTGATTCAGGGCGTGGTGGGCGGGGCTTATTGTTGTCACGATGCCAGAATTTTGACTTCGATATCAGATTGAGTATCACGAAACTCGATACCCTCACGATACTCGATACCTTCACGATACTCAATACCTTCACGATACTCGATACCTTCAACGATACTCGATACCCTCACGATACTCGATACCTTCACGATACTCGATACCCTCACGATACTCGATACCTTCACGATACTCGATTCCTTCACGATACTCGATACCTTCACGATACTCGATTCCTTCACGATACTCGATTCCTTCACGATACTCGATACCTTCACGATACTCGATACCTTCACGATACTCGATTCCTTCACGATACTCAATTCCAAAATGACAAAACAAAACATAGAAGGCATATTAGAACGCCACTTGATCCAGACAGATAAACTCATCTACTGCTCTGTTCAAATGGCATATTTTGAGTTTAATACTATTACATACAAAATATGTAGACGGCCATGTATGCATTTATGAATCAGACAGACTTGATCCTCTCAATCATGCGAGACACATTTGACAGAAGTACCGAACATAACATTTTTTGTACAGAACCGGATTTCTTTTCTCTAAAAAGTACAGACGTTTTGATATACAGTGCAACACCACACACACACCTGCCTACAAAAAAATACTGCACTATAAACAGCGCTGTGGAAAAGTATTTGCCCCCTTTCAAATTTTCTCTGCTTTTGCATATTTTTGAAACAGCATATTGTTTCTTAAAGGGGCAATCTGTTCAAACAATAACAAAACAGTCACCCCACCTTTTTTGGTAAATGGCTGAGTGATGGGGATGGAGAAATGTAACCATTCTTTAAAATTCATAGACCGCTATGGATGAAAAGACTGGCCATTCATGAGATCAAAAATATAGTTTGAACCGTGTTTTGAATACAATGTTTGTTTACAATGAAATTTTTTACTAACATTTGATTAAAGCAAGAGTGTCTGGAAACATATTTGCCCTCTTTCTGATTGTCTCTATTTTTGCATATTTTTGATATCAGATCTTCAACCAAAACCTAATATTAGATAAAGGGAACCTGAGTGAACAGATAAAACAAAAATTACATACTTGTGTTATTTATTTCTTAAACAAAGTTATGCAACACTCCTGTATGAAAAAGTAATTCCCCCCTTGTGCTCAGTTACTGGTTGTGTCACCTTTAGCTGCATTGACTTCAACCAAACACTTCCTGTAGTTGTTGATCAGTCTCTCACTGTTTTGTATTTATTTGTTCACTCAGGTTCCCTTTATCTAATATTAGGTTTTGGTTGAAGATCTGATAACATTCAGTATCAAACATATACAAAAATAGAGAAAATCAGAAAGGGGGCAAATACCTTTTTCACGGCACTGTAGGTATTAGGGTAAACAGCCTGGTGATTTAGTGTGTTGTTCAAACGACTGTGTCATCCAGCAATAGGATTCCCCCCAAAACGTGTTTGTATATGAATATTTATTAATTTTTCCTAAATAAAATTCCTGAATCGTTATACTAAATGTTGTCAGCTTACTTACATTAATTAGGATTTCGGAAGATTTCAACATCAATCGTGTGTGTGTGTCGCAGTAAACATCATTTCTGTCACACTTGAAATGCCTTTGAAATATCCAAGTATAATTCTCCTGAGTTATGTTAGTACACACACACACAGACACAGCAGTCACTCTCACCTCCTGTGTAGTAATAACAGTGTCAGAAGATTACTAAATGTTCACAGAGAAATGCATGGAGTCAAACTAAAAAGCTTTTCTGTCATAAGGAACAGTAAATGTGATCTATACATTTGATATTCAGCATGTTTTACTCCAATGAATAAACTCTTAACCAGAATCATAATATTTTTTTAATTGTTTGTTTAATAGATCCATAAGAAAAATCCAGACATGTTTGAAACACATAAGGTTTATTTGTCATTGATCCGGGTCAAAACAGGAACAAACATGACAATCCTTTTCATGCAACAGAAAGAATAAAGAAAGGTTTTATTGATCCAACTCAAGGTACCAGTTTTAGAGGCAGTGAGAATAGAAGTGGGGTTAGGTAGGACGGTATAATAGAAGTGGGGTTAGGTAGGACGGTATAATAGAAGTGGGGTTAGGTAGGACGGTATAATAGAAGTGGGGTTAGGTAGGACGGTATAATAGAAGTGGGGTTAGGTAGGACGGTATAATAGAAGTGGGGTTAGGTAGGACGGTATAATAGAAGTGGGGTTAGGTAGGACGGTATAATAGAAGTGGGGTTAGGTAGAACGGTATAATAGAAGTGGGGTTAGGTAGAACGGTATAATAGAAGTGGGGTTAGGTAGAACGGTATAATAGAAGTGGGGTTAGGTAGGACGGTATAATAGAAGTGGGGTTAGGTAGGACGGTATAATAGAAGTGGGGTTAGGTAGGACGGTATAATAGAAGTGGGGTTAGGTAGGACGGTATAATAGAAGTGGGGTTAGGTAGAACGGTATAATAGAAGTGGGGTTAGGTAGAACGGTATAATAGAAGTGGGGTTAGGTAGAACGGTATAATAGAAGTGGGGTTAGGTAGGACGGTATAATAGAAGTGGGGTTAGGTAGGACGGTATAATAGAAGTGGGGTTAGGTAGGACGGTATAATAGAAGTGGGGTTAGGTAGGACGGTATAATAGAAGTGGGGTTAGGTAGGACGGTATAATAGAAGTGGGGTTAGGTAGAACGGTACAAGGTTGCAAAAATTCTGGTAACTTTCCCAAAACGTCCAGGGTTTTCAGAAATCTCGGTTGTAAAAATTCCTGGAATCAGTAGGAAATCTGGGAATCTTCCTACCGAGATTTCTGGAAAACCTGTCAAATAATTAAGCAGCAGGGTAGCAGCGAATGTTCCTCATCCAACCACCAGGGGGCAGTGACACTGGGAGCCCCATAGCGGAGGTGCAGCGCAGTATACATTCTGAAGTGTGCATTCGTCCAGAGCCCTATGGGCCTTGGTCACAAGTAGTGCACTATATAGGAAATAAAGTGCCATTTGGGACACAGCCTCTAGGTAATCAGTGTCTTAAAACAACTTCTCTACCTACTGCTTGTTGTAGTACACAAAGGACAAATAATGTACATGCATTGGGATAGAGAATGATAATGAAGCCCTTAGAGTGTTCTCTATGTCTGGGAGAAGAGGGAGGGGAGAGGGGAGGGGAGAGGGGAGGGGATAGGAAGGGAGAGGGGAGGGGATAGGAAGGGAGAGGGGAGGGGATAGGAGGGGAGAGGGGAGGGGATAGGAGGGGAGAGGGGAGGGGATAGGAAGGGAGAGGGAGGGGATAGGAGGGGAGAGGGGAGGGGATAGGAAGGGAGAGGGGAGGGGATAGGAGGGGAGAGGGGAGGGGATAGGAAGGGAGAGGGGAGGGGATAGGAGGGGAGAGGGAGGGGATAGGAAGGGAGAGGGGAGGGGATAGGAGGGGAGAGGGAGGGGATAGGAGGGGAGAGGGAGGGGATAGGAGGGGAGAGGGGAGGGGATAGGAGGGGAGAGGGAGGGGATAGGAGGGGAGAGGGAGGGGATAGGAGGGGAGAGGGTCTCAAAGTGGCACAGACGGACGTGCATCTTCTGTGTATGGTCTGGTAGACTACAGTAAGAATGGTCTGGTAGACTACAGTAAGAATGGTCTGGTAGACTACAGTAAGAATGGTCTGGTAGACTACAGTAAGAATGGTCTGGTAGACTACAGTAAGAATGGTCTGGTAGACTACAGTAAGAATGGTCTGGTAGACTACAGTAAGAATGGTCTGGTAGACTACAGTAAGAATGGTCTGGTAGACTACAGTAAGAGTACCATGCAGTGTGGTGTGTGTGAGAATGTGACTACTGTACTTTACTGCTCAGTGGTGCAATAAAAGGTTCAAATAAATAACTTTTAAATACTTATATTACATGTCAATAAACAACACTAATTGATTAGACTTAAGTTAGCCGGGACCAACACACACACACACACACACACACACACACACACACACACACACACACACACACACACACACACACACACACACACACACACACACACACACACACACACACACACACACACACACACACTCAGACATACATGCATGCATGTGGCGGCTCAAATTATATCATGTGCTGCTACTGGTTTTGATGCTCAAATCCATTGTGGAACCAGATTTCAAATTTTATGCCGAGTGATATGAGATGGATGATTTCCAAAGACAAGTCATTATCCAAATCTCTTCTTTCTTTCTTTCTTTCTTTCTTTCTTTCTTTCTTTCTTTCTTTCTTTCTTTCTTTCTTTCTTTCTTTCTTTCTTTCTTTCTTTCTTTCTTTCTTTCTTTCTTTCTTTCGATTCTTCTCCAGCACTGGGTCACAGTCGTCTTCAATGACAAATCAAATTAAAACCACAATAATGAAAATAAATAAAAGTAACATGAGGAAAATAAAATGATGTAAAAAAAAAAATCTATCAACAATAAAAACCCAATGGGATCTTCAACAGCTTTCTCTTCCCCAGTGAAAGATCCATATAGCAGGAAAATTCCAACTCTTTTCCCAGTCTCATATTTCCTCCACGGAAAACCACTATGGAATTCCCATATCAGATCAGAGCAAACAACGCAGCTACATAATACTGCCTTCTGAATGCAACAAGAGTTATAAAGACAGATATACTTGGCTATTGATTTTGTATGATGTCATATATATGCATTCTATATACACATAAACATGGATATAAAAGTGGAAGAGGATTGGAGAAGCTGTGCCTTGATTGGAGGAGAAGCAGAATCTATGGAACAGGATGGTTAGAACAGAGAGGGTCATGCATGGTTCTCAGGGTGGTTAGAACAGAGAGGGTCATGCATGGTTCTCAGGGTGGTTAGAACAGAGAGGGTCATGCATGGTTCTCAGGGTTGTTACAACAGAGAGGGTCATGCATGGTTCTCAGGATGGTTAGAACAGAGAGGATCATGCATGGTTCTCAGGGTGGTTAGAACAGAGAGGGTCATGCATGGTTCTCAGGATGGTTAGAACAGAGAGGGTCATGCATGGTTCTCAGGATGGTTAGAACAGAGAGGGTCATGCATGGTTCTCAGGATGGTTACAACAGAGAGGGTCATGCATGGTTCTCAGGATGGTTAGAACAGAGAGGGTCATGCATGGTTCTCAGGATGGTTAGAACAGAGAGGGTCATGCATGGTTCTCAGGGTGGTTAGAACAGAGAGGGTCATGCATGGTTCTCAGGATGGAATGTTCCCTTAATTCTCTTCCCCAAAATGTCCGACTTCCTGACGTTGTGAGGCAGCAGAGCTCTGCGGAATTCTATCCCATTCTTGCAGAATTTCATCCTTCCGGATCCGGAGGGAGACGGGAAAACACATGAGACAACGGAACGCCTTGGCAACGCCTTGTTTTTTGTATTCTCAGTTGTCGTATTATCTTCATAATAATAATCTATGCATGTCCCTTCCTTCATTTAATAGAAAAAAATTGTAATGATTTTTGTTTTATCTCCTTTTAAAACTCTTCTTCCAACTTGTACACCAAAAAGATATGAGAGACGAGAACCATCATGCACTGATTGGAGTGTTTCCATAGCAATCGGGGTGGACGTGGCAGGCCAGGTGGGCTGGGAGGGTTAGAACTGGGAGGCGGAGCTGGGGTCACACTGGAGTAGCCGCACGATGGAGGGATCACTTTTGGCACCTTTAATGAACTCCTCCAGTGAAAGTTTACCTGGGGGGGAGTGGGGGTAGAGAGAGGGAGAGAGAGAAAAAGAGAGAGAGAACCAGAATAGATAGAGAGTGAAGGAGAAACATTAGGGAAGAACTGAAATACTTGCA
This sequence comes from Thymallus thymallus, assembly GCA_023634145.1. NCBI lineage: Eukaryota > Metazoa > Chordata > Actinopteri > Salmoniformes > Salmonidae > Thymallus > Thymallus thymallus. The sequence continues at coordinate 31,760,440 of CM042396.1, forward strand.
CAAATACTGCTCAGACGCTCTCAAAACTATAACTTCACAGTGACCCCCATCCTGACCCTTCCATTGCTCCTCCCTTCCCTTGTCTCTCCCTACCTTCCCTCCTCCCTCCCTCCCTCCCCCTCTCTCTCACCATCGTTGTTGAGGTCCATCTGTCTGAAGATCTTGTCTGTTCTCTTCTCCGGCGTAGACTCATCCTCAGGCATCTTCATCACAGACGACACCATCTTATAAATGGCCTGAGGGAGAGGGAGGGAGGGAGAGAGGGATGGAGGGAAAGAGAGAGAGAGAGAGAGAGAGAGAGAGAGAGAGAGAGAGAGAGAGAGAGAGATTAAATAAAGAATTGTATGATTTCTTGAACTGCCTGTTGAGAAGAACATCTGCATTTTGTTAGGGGAAAATATAGAAAGTAGATCTATCTCCAGATTATGTCCTGGTCTGTCATAATATAATAGAGACAGTAGATCTATCTCCAGATTATGTCCTGGTCTGTCATAATATAATAGAGACAGTAGATCTAGCTCCAGATTATGTCCTGGTCTGTCATAATATAATAGAGACAGTAGATCTAGCTCCAGATTATGTCCTGGTCTGTCATAATATAATAGAGACAGTAGATCTAGCTACAGATTATGTCCTGGTCTGTCATAATATAATAGAGACAGTAGATCTAGCTCCAGTTATGTCCTGGTCTGTCATAATATAATAGAGACAGTAGATCTAGCTCCAGATTATATCCTGGTCTGTCATAATATAATAGAGACAGTAGATCTAGCTCCAGATTATGTCCTGGTCTGTCATAATATAATAGAGACAGTAGATCTAGCTCCAGATTATGTCCTGGTCTGTCATAATATAATAGAGACAGTAGATCTAGCTCCAGATTATGTCCTGGTCTGTCATAATATAATAGAGACAGTAGATCTAGCTCCAGATTATGTCCTGGTCTGTCATAATATGATAGAGACAGTAGATCTAGCTCCAGATTATATCCTGGTCTGTCATAATATAATAGAGACAGTAGATCTAGCTCCAGATTATGTCCTGGTCTGTCATAATATAATAGAGACAGTAGATCTAGCTCCAGATTATGTCCTGGTCTGTCATAATATAATAGAGACAGTAGATCTAGCTCCAGATTATGTCCTGGTCTGTCATAATATAATAGAGACAGTAGATCTAGCTCCAGATTATGTCCTGGTCTGTCATAATATAATAGAGACAGTAGATCTAGCTCCAGATTATGTCCTGGTCTGTCATAATATAATAGAGACAGTAGATCTAGCTCCAAATTATGTTCTTGTCTGTCATAATATAATAGAGACAGTAGATCTAGCTCCAGATTATGTCCTGGTCTGTCATAATATAATAGAGACAGTAGATCTAGCTCCAGATTATATCCTGGTCTGTCATAATATAATAGAGACAGTAGATCTAGCTCCAGATTATGTCCTGGTCTGTCATAATATAATAGAGACAGTAGATCTAGCTCCAGATTATGTCCTGGTCTGTCATAATATAATAGAGACAGTAGATCTAGCTCCAGATTATGTCCTGGTCTGTCATAATATAATAGAGACAGTAGATCTAGCTCCAGATTATATCCTGGTCTGTCATAATATAATAGAGACAGTAGATCTAGCTTCAGATTATGTTTAAAGGGAGCAGTGAGTGACAGCAGAGAGAGATAGGATGGATGGCTTAAAGGGAGCAGTGAGTGACAGCAGAGAGAGATAGGATGGATGGCTTAAAGGGAGCAGTGAGTGACAGCAGAGAGAGATAGGATGGATGGCTTAAAGCAGTGAGTGTACCGATCTTGACAAATGACACCCTACTCCCTATATAGTGCACTACTTTTGACCAGAGCCTTGGGCCTTATATCGGGAATATGGTGCCATTTGGGATGCAGGGCTAGCCTCTGCTGCAAGGGTGGGCAAGAGCTACAGTACAGTGCATGCAGGGTTTTGGTACAGCCCAGCACTAACACGCCTGATTCAGCTACTTAGTTGCCTTCCCCTGCACTGTAGGCTAACACAGAAAATCATAACTAATCATGAGTTGCACGTTTCCTCACAATATTTTTTTTAATGTCCGCTTTAGGACAGATGCACAACTGAGCATTCTGCTTAGAGCATCTTAATGTGCGCTGATGAAGTGCATTACTGTGGGTGGAAACACATAATGACAAATAATGACAAGGAAAACGTTTTGTCATCGTTCTGAGGACGCCAGATTGACTTTAGATGCAATATAACGTTAGCTAACGTTAGCTAAGGTTGAGAGGACTTCACCAAATTTTCGCTAGCTAATTTTAGCATTGCTAGCTATTTGTTTTAATGAACTTTCCTAGCTAATGGCAGCATTGCTCTCTCTCTAAAGTACATTTTACAACATCATAATGATCTTCAACAAAGTTTTTTCCTACAAATGATTTGCGTACTTTAGCGATGTCATCGTATTTCCAGGCCACTATAGTGTCATTTTGATTTGGTAAATAGCTGAGAGAAAGGTAACCACTTTCACATTCGTAGACAGAGCTACGAATCCAAGATATCAGTATGATAGTTTTAACCATGTTTTGAGGCTATGTAGTGTTTATGTCTATTTACATTGTTTACAAACATTGAAGCAAAACAAGCTTATATTTTGGTTTCTAATGGGATATGGCAGTTGCACTAACTCATTAGGCATTTTCTAAGTTATATTTTTCAATAATCAATGGGTACATGTCATCAATTTATAAGTCAAAACATTGATGTAGTCACTGCTGATTGCCTCTTTAAGAAAGTTAATGCCGTGACCGAGTGACAGAAGGTGCAACCCATGAATAATAACTATAATCATTTGAATGTTGTTACACCCGTTTAGCACCGGAAGCAGTATCATATTACCTTTAAATAATGAGTGTTTCATTGAGTTTCTTTTGTCCCACAAGGACATTGCAGGCTATGACAAGTTGAAAGATGAGCTACGACAAGTTGAAAGATGAGTCCAGACTCTATTAGGGACTTAAGGACCTTTGTTGTTGTTTCCAGTCCAACGTTGTTTTCAAAACAGACAGATGTTGTGGTATGGATTGGGGAGAAATATGCTGTTGTCTATGCCAGAGTGAAGTGTGGCAGCGACAGAGAGGCCAAGCTTTGTGACACAATCACACAGTCATTTCTCAACTCAGTTCACAAGGATTTAATTAGAACGTTTACAGGGTAACTCCATTCTCCCTCTGTCTCCCTCTGTCTCCCTCTGTCTCCCTCTGTCTCCCTCTGTCTCCCTCTGTCTCCCTCTGTCTCCCTCTGTCTCTCTCTGTCTCCCTCTGTCTCCCTCTGTCTCCCTCTGTCTCCCTCTGTCTCTCTCTGTCTCCCTCTGTCTCTCTCTGTCTCTCTCTCTCCATTCCTCCACCCTCAGTGATAATGCCTCTCCTCTCCTCTCCTCTCCTCTCCTCTCCTCTCCTCTCATCTCATCCCTCTCCTCTCTTCTCTCTTCTTCTCCTCCCTCTCATTCAGCAGAGGATAACCTCTGTGAGCCAGGGGATAATCCAAGTATTGTGCACACTCAGGGATAAACCCTGGTTAAATTTAACCCACTAATCCTGGAGCACACAGTTCATGTAGCCATGCAGCCATCCATGCTCTCAGAACAATACAGAACCCTCTCCGCATCTCTCTCTCTCTCGCTCTCTCTCTCTCTCTCTCTCTCTCTCTCTCTCTCTCTCTCTCTCTCTCTCTCTCTCTCTCTCTCTCTCTCTCTCTCTCTCTCTCTCTCTCTGTGTCTCTCTCTAACCTCTTTACTGGCCAGCTAAAACACAAGCACACTGTCAACATGATTGCAATGGTAGGGTATATTACTGGAAACTTTCTAAGTTTACCAGTGAACTACCAGAATGTTGGTATAGTTCAAAGACATCTACTGGCCCTTTTGGGTACTTCAGATTATCACAGTCTGTAATGATCTCTGGCCCAATGTGTGGCCTTTTGGGACAAAGCTCGTACCATAAAAATGAATATAAGTAGTTCAGGGTATGCTACGCAGTTAGCCTCTGCTACAGTAGGCTAAGCTAGCAATGACCGGTTTGCCTCTGCTACAGTAGGCTAAGCTAGCAATGACTAGTTAGCCTCTGCTACAGTAGTCTAAACTAGCAATGACCAGTTTGCCTCTGCTACAGTAGGCTAAGCTAGCAATTACCAGTTTGCCTCTGCTACAGTAGGCTAAGCTAGCAATGACCAGTTAGCCTCTGCTACAGTAGGCTAAGCTAGCAATGACCAGTTTGCCTCTGCTACAGTAGGCTAAGCTAGCAATGACTAGTTAGCCTCTGCTACAGTAGGCTAAACTAGCAATGACCAGTTTGCCTCTGCTACAGTAGGCTAAGCTAGCAATGACCAGTTTGCCTCTGCTACAGTAGGCTAAGCTAGCAATGACTAGTTAGCCTCTGCTACAGTAGGCTAAGCTAAGCTAGCAATGACAAGTTAGCCTCTGCTACAGTAGGCTAAACTAGCAATGAACAGTTTGCCTCTGCTACATTTGCCATCGAAGTGCAAAACACTTTCTTTCATTGAACTACATACAGCTCACATCAAAACTCTCTCTGTTTCTCCTGTAGGATCTCCATCCCCTCATCATGACTGGTGTGTCTGTTCTCCTGTAGGATCTCCATCCCCTCATCATGACTGGTGTGTCTGTTCATCAATCAATTACATTCAAATGTATTAAACCCCTTTTTACATCAGCAGTTGTCACAAAGTGCTTTACCGATACCCAGCCTAAAACCCCTAAGAGCAAGCAAGGCAGCACAGTGGCTTGGAAATACTCCCTGGAAGGCAGGAAGCTAGGAAGAAACCTAGAGAGGAAGCAGGAGGAAGCAGGAGGAAGCATGAGGAAGTATTCATCCACTTTTAATGAGAAAACGGAGCAGAAACTGAAGTGGACCTTCTCACCTGTACGACCTCCACCAGGACCAAACATCCCATGTCTCACCTGTACAACCTCCACCGGGACTACACATCCCATGTCTCACCTGTAAGACCTCCACCGGGACTACACATCCCATGTCTCACCTGTAAGACCTCCACCGGGACTACACATCCCATGTCTCACCTGTACGACCTCCACCGGGACTACACATCCCATGTCTCACCTGTACGACCTCCACCGGGACTTCACATCCCATGTCTCACCTGTACGATCTCCAGCATCTCATCACGGCTGATGTACCCGTTCCCATCCAGGTCATACATGCTGAAGGCCCACTTCAGTTTCTGTTCCAGTTTTCCCCGTGATGTGACACTCAGCGCGATGATGAACTCCCGGAAGTCGATGGTGCCGTCGTTGTTGGTGTCGAACGTTCGGAAGACATGCTCAGCAAACTTGGACGCGTCTCCATAAGGGAAGAAGTTGGCATAGATTTTCTTGAACTCCTCTACGTTCAGGTTGCCACTGGGACAGTCCTTCAGGAAGCCCTGGGGGATGGAGGGAGAGACAAGATGAAATATATGGTATGTTATAGAATGACCTATTCTACCCTGAGAGAGAGATGGAGGATGACAATGTACTTGGTAATGGTGATAACTGATACTGTATCCAACCATTTCATAGATAAATAGTAATTAAAGGAAATTACATGCCATTTCAAACCGACCAAGACCTCCGGGTCCAAACCAACATCCTCTCACAGCTAACAGATTACATAGATAATGAGTATGGCTTTAGATCAAACCCAGTGATGTCAATGATGGCACAAAATACATTCACTACAGCCTTCTGGGAAAATGTATGTGACAATATGATAAATATATTACACTGCCCCAAGCGATAAAGGGACACAGAGACTCAAACGTCTCTTTAAAATTACACAACAATCATAACTATGTCACAATAGAATCTTGGGCATATGTTGTTTCATACTAAGGTTGTGTAGCCCTCGCTCCACTGCCAACACCAGCAACAATAGCAGAGTACACCACTCTCTTAGGGTTAAGGTTAAAGCAGAGACTCAAAGGGTCAAATGTTTCAGGTAGCCTTCCACAAGCTTTCCCACAATAAGTTGGGTGGATTTTGGCCCATTCCTCCTGACAGAAATGGTGTAACTGAGTCAGGTTTGTAGGCCTCCTTGCTCGCACACGCTTTTTCAGTTCATTGTCCATTTGGAAGACCCATTTGTGACCAAGCTACCTTCCTGACTTATGTCTTGAGATGTTGCTTCAATATATCCACATAATTTTCCTTCCTCATAATGCCATCTATTTTGTGAAGTGCACCAGTCCCTCCTGCAGCAAAGCACCCCCACAACATGATGCTGCCACCCCCGTGCTTCACGGTTGGGATGATGTTCTTCGGCTTGCAAGCCTCCCCTTTATCATCCAAACATAACGACAGTCATTATGGCCGAACAGTTCTATTTTTGTTTAATCAGACCAGAGGACATTTCTCCAAAAAGTACAAACTTTGTCCCCATGTGCAGTTGCAAACCGTTTTTTTATGGCGGTTTTGGAGCAGTGGCTTCTTCCTTGCTGAGTGGTCTTTCAGGTTATGTCGATATAGGACTTGTTTTACTGTGGATATAGATACTTTTGTACCTGTTTCCTCCAGCATCTTCACAAGGTCCTTTGCTGTTGTTCTGGGATTGATTTGCACTTTTCGCACCAAAGTACGTTCATCTCTAGGAGACAGAACGTGTCTCCTTACTGAGCGTTATGACGGCTGCGTGGTCCCATGGTGTTTATACTTGCATGCTATTGTTTGTACAGATGAACGTGGTACCTTCAAGCGTTTGAAAATTGCTCCCAAGGATGAACCAGACTTGTGGAGGTCTACAGTTTTTTTCCGGAGGTCTTGGCTGATTTCTTTTGATTGTCCTATGATGTCGAGCAAAGAGGCACTGAGTTTGAAGGTAGGCCTTGAAATCCATCCACAGGTACACCTCCAATTTACTCAAATGATGTAAATTAGCCTCAGAAGCTTCTAAAGCCATGACATCATTTTCCAAGCTGTTTAAAGACACAGTCAACTTAGTGTATGTAAACTTCTGACCCACTGGAATTGTGATATAGTGAATTATAAGTGAAATAATCTGTCTGTAAACAATTGTTGGAGTACATGTCCTAACCGACTTGCCAAAACTATAGTTTGTTAACATGCAATCTGTGTAGTGGTTGAAAAATGAGTTTTAATGACTTCAACCTAAGTGTATGTAAACTTCCAATTTCAACTGTATAACAACATTACAATAGTGTTAAAACTCCACAGTGTTTATCTTGTGCAGCTGGAGGAAGCAGACCAGACAGTCCCAGGCTGCACCCTGTCCCTACATGCTGTACTACTTTTGACCAGAGCCAAAAGAGACCAGAACTTACTGTATAAGTTATAGGGTGCCATTTTGGGACACACTCTGTTTCTTCCCCCATAAGAAGATTTCTGGTCCAAATCACAGCATGATGAGGTGACAGTCGACCGATTAACTACCTCATCAACAGTGTCTGTGTTTGTGTTGTGTGTGTGTGTGTGTGTGTGTGTGTGTGTGTGTGTGTGTGTGTGTGTGTGTGTGTGTGTGTGTGTGTGTGTGTGTGTGTGTGTGTGTGTAAAGTATATGTGCCCGCCTGCATATACGTGCATGTATGCGTGTGTGTGGCTTTCTGGATGGATTAATACATGTATGAATAGCTGTGGATAAGAGCTCTAGTACTTATGGCTCCAGTGCCTCTTGTCTGGCCTCTGGGGTCAGGGGTCAGGGGCTTTAAGTTCAGTTTGCTGCTACTACTACTACTACTACTGCTACTTCTACTGTTACTACTACTACTACTACTACTACTACTACTACTACTACTACTGCTACTACTGCTACTACTACTACTACTACTACTACTACTGCTACTACTGCTACTACTACTACTACTACTACTACTACTACTACTACTGCTACTACTGCTACTACTACTACTACTACTACTACTACTACTACTACTACTACTGCTGCTACTTCTACTGTTACTACTACTACTACTACTGCTACTACTACTACTACTACTACTACTACTACTGCTACTTCACTGTTACTACTACTACTACTACTACTACTACTACTACTACTACTACTACTACTACTGCTACTTCTACTGTTACTACTACTACTACTACTACTACTACTACTACTGCTGCTACTTCTACTGTTACTACTACTACTACTACTGCTACTACTACTACTACTACTACTACTACTACTACTGCTACTTCACTGTTACTACTACTACTACTACTACTACTACTACTGCTACTTCTACTGTTACTACTACTACTACTACTACTACTGCTACTTCTACTGTTACTACTACTACTACTACTACTACTACTACTACTACTACTACTTCTACTGTTACTACTACTACTACTACTACTACTACTACTACTACTACTACTACTGCTACTTCTACTGTTACTACTACTACTACTACTACTACTACTACTACTACTACTACTACTACTACTACTGCTAATTCTACTGTTACTACTACTACTACTACTACTACTACTACCACTACTACTACTTTGAATGTTGTATTCATTAATTGTCCCATCAACAATCACCCATATTAGCAAACATATTTTGTTTCAAAAATCAAATTTCTATAGTAGGACCCTAAAGGTTATTTATGGTAATATCAGTTAAAAGTCTACTATACTGTAAGTGGGCGGTTTGGTTAGTGTCAATAATTTTTGGTTTATCGTCCCACTTCTAACTTATCTGCCATACGAGGCTGAGGGAGAGAGGTTCAATATCATACAGACACAAGATGTAATTTAAAGACGTTATAGACGCCAGGGGGTCTCTAAGGTGGGACGTTATGTCATACTGGTATTACAGTATATAGCCGATCGGTAATGTTGTTTCAGGGTCTTTAAAGGCTTGAAGGGTTATATGATGAAAACCTGTTGAACAAAACAGTCTTGTATCAGGATAATTATATATAGGATCTCTATGATCAGGAGAGGATGAGATCCACACCAGATATAGAAAGAAGAAGAACACGAGAAGTAAGAAGCATCTTATATACAGGGTCAGTACCAGTACCATCTTATAAACAGGCTCAGTACCAGTACTATCTTATAAACAGGGTCAGTACCAGTACCATCTTATATACAGGGTCAGTACCAGTACCATCTTATATACAGGCTCAGTACCAGTACCATCTTATAAACAGGGTCAGTACCAGTACCATCTTATATACAAGCTCAGTACCAGTACCATCTTATATACAGGGTCAGTACCAGTACCATCTTATAAACAGGCTCAGTACCAGTACCATCTTATAAACAGGGTCAGTACCAGTACCATCTTATATACAGGGTCAGTACCAGTACCATCTTATATACAGGCTCAGTACCAGTACCATCTTATAAACAGGGTCAGTACCAGTACCATCTTATATACAGGCTCAGTACCAGTACCATCTTATATACAGGGTCAGTACCAGTACCATCTTATATACAGGCTCAGTACCAGTACCATCTTATAAACAGGGTCAGTACCAGTACCATACTATATACAGGCTCAGTAACAGTACCATACTATATACAGGGTCAGTACCAGTACCATCTTATATACAGGGTCAGTACCAGTACCATCTTATAAACAGGGTCAGTACCAGTACCATCTTATATAAAGGGTCAGTACCAGTACCATACTATATACAGGCTCAGTACCAGTACCATCTTATAAACAGGGTCAGTACCAGTACCATCTTATAAACAGGGTCAGTACCAGTACCATACTATATACAGGGTCAGTACCAGTACCATCTTATAAACAGGGTCAGTACCAGTACCATACTATATACAGGGTCAGTACCATACTATATACAGGGTCAGTTCCAGTACCATACTATATACAGGGTCAGTTCCAGTACCATACTATATACAGGGTCAGTACCATACTATATACAGGGTCAGTACCAGTACCATACTATATACAGGCTCAGTACCAGTACCATACTATATTAAGGCTCAGTACCAGTACCATACTATATTAAGGCTCAGTACCAGTACCATACTATATACAGGGTCAGTACCATACTATATACAGGGTCAGTACCAGTACCATACTATATACAGGCTCAGTACCAGTACCATACCATATACAGGGTCAGTTCCAGTACCATACTATATACAGGGTCAGTTCCAGTACCATACTATATACAGGGTCAGTACCAGTACCATACTATATACAGGCTCAGTACCAGTACCATACTATATACAGGGTCAGTTCCAGTACCATACTATATACAGGGTCAGTTCCAGTACCATACTATATACAGGGTCAGTACCAGTACCATACTGAATACAGGGTCAGTTCCAGTACCATACTATATACAGGGTCAGTACCAGTACCATACTATATACAGGGTCAGTTCCAGTACCATACTATATACAGGGTCAGTACCAGTATCATACTATATACAGGCTCAGTACCAGTACGATCCTATATACAGGGTCAGTACCAGTACCATCTTATATACAGGGTCAGTACCAGTACCATACTATATACAGGCTCAGTACCAGTACCATACTATATACAGGGTCAGTACCAGTACCATACTATATACAGGCTCAGTACCAGTAGTAGCAGCAGCTTGTGAGTGTGTAGGGCTCTGTGAGTGTGTGTGTGAGTGTGTAGGGCTCTGTGAGTGTGTGTGTGAGTGTGTAGGGCTCTGTGAGTGTGTGTGTGGGTGTGTAGGGCTCTGTGAGTGTGTGTGTGAGTGTGTAGGGCTCTGTGAGTGTGTGTGTGAGTGTGTAGGGCTCTGTGAGTGTGTGTGTGAGTGTGTAGGGCTCAGAGCTCGCAAAACGGCTGACATCCAGTACGGCGCCATCTTATCTGTGTGTGTGTGTGCATGTGTGCGTGTGTGTGTGTGCATGTGTGCGTGTGTGTGTGTGTATGTGTGTGTGTGTGCATGTGTGTGTGTGTGTAGTGACCTTGTACCACTCCTGTAGTTCGTGGTCAGAGAACTCGGTGTTCTCTCTCAGGTCCTGAAGCATCTCTGGCCGTAGCTTGCTGTTCTGTTTCCCCATGGCAACGATGCAACACCGTAGCGACACACACTCGGTCTCCGAGACAATCTTAGCTTTGATTACAGTGGCAACAACACCTACCAGGCCCCTGGTCACAACCTGCCAATCACAGAGAAGAGAGAGTGTGAGTGACCAATCACAGAGAAGAGAGAAGGTGAGTGACCAATCACAGACTAGAAAGAAAAGGTCAGCAACCAATTAAATCAGGAAGCAATCTGAAACCAAAGAATCAATTACAGAAGTGTCTACGGGCTGTTACCATGACAACAGGGGTCTGCTGTCCAATCAAAGGTCATCCCTACAGCTGTAGAGAGACAACCAAAGGTCAGGGACTAAGACCTACTGTGCCTTCAGAAAGTAGACGTTGCTGCTGGAAGTGGTGTTGGAGGGTCAGTAGGAGGCACTCTTTCCGCTGGTCTAAAAAAGATCCCAGGGCAGTGATTGGGGACATTGCCCTGTGTAGGGTGCTGTCTATCGGATGGGACGTTAAACAGGTTTCCTGACTCACTGTGGTCACTAAAGATCCCATGACACTTATCATAAGAGTAGGGTTGTTAACACTGGTGTCCTGGCTAAATGCCTAATCTGGCCCTCATACCATCATGGCCACCTAATCATCCCCAGCTTCCAATTGGCTCATTTATCTGCCCTGTAACTATTGCCCAGGTCATTGCTGTAAATGTGTTCTCAGTCAACTTACCTGGAAAAATAAACACATACAATTATCTTTAAGTCCCTCAATTTAGCAGTTAGAGTTGAATGGCTGTGAGGAGAAAACTGAGGATGGATCAACAACATTGTAGTTACTCCACAATACTAACCTAAATGACAGAGTGAGAAGAAGGAAGCTTATTCCAAAACATGCATCCTGTTTGCACTAATGTGGCAAATAAATTATCTTTATGTCCTGAATAAAAAGCATTATGTTACTGGGAAAATCCAAAATAATACATCACTGAGTACCACTGTTGATATTTTCAAACATGGTGGTGGCTGCATCATGTTATGGGTATGCTTGTCATCAGCAAGGACTAGGGAGTTTTTTAGGATAAAAATAAATGGAATGGAGCTAAGCACAGGCAAAATCCTAGAGGAAAACCTGGTTCAGTCTGCTTTCCACCAGACCTTTCAGCAGGACAATAACCTAAAACACAAGGCCAAATATACACTGGAGTTGCTTATCAAGATGACATTGAATGTCCATGAGTCGTTTAGTTACAGTTTTGACTTAAATCAGCTTGAAAATCTATGGCAAGACTTGAAAATGTCTGTCTAGCAACGATCAACAACCAACTCCACAGAGCTTGAAGAATTAAAAAAAGAACAATGTGTAAATATTGTACAATCCAGGTGACTTACTTAATCGTAAAGTAATTCTTACATGTATTGATTCAGGGGTGTGAATACTTATGTAAATTAGATATTTATGTATTTTGCAAACATTTCTAAAAACTTGTTTTCACTTTGTCATTATGGGGTATTGTGTGTAGATGGGGGAGAAAAAAACCTCAATTTAATACATTCGGAGTCTGTAACACAACAAGATGTGGAAAAAGTCAAGGGATATGAATACTTTCTGAAGGCTCTGTGTGTGGTCTTCTATTTCATCAGAAGTCAGTCAAATAAAACATCATACACTTTGAACCTAGGATTTGAATTTTGTAGTAATATTTTGTAGGGTTTTACAGCGAAATGCCATAATATTATAACTGTACAACGCATTAACTTTTAGCAATGTTTTATCTCATAAGCAACAGTTATATTTCTGTTCTCTCCTATTTCACTTATAACCATTTAATCTGTAGGGTTTTCCAACACCCATTACAGGCTCAAAACAATTCACAACCGCTCAATAATCCTCAACGTCCCCTTAGCCTCCGCTATGAGGTCAATGAGACAGACTGTGGGTAAAAATCATCTTTTTACCCACAATATTATGAAGTTGTCTTTAGCTAGCCCGGATACTGTAGGTTCCCAATCTCCCAACCTCATAAGTAGCCACCAAGAAGCCATTTTAGTCAAGTTAAAGTAGCAAGCAATAACTAAATGTACTGAATAAGACACATGCCTGTCAATCTTTTACCCAGAGTGTAGCAGAGATGTAGGGAAGCATATTTATTTTTTATTTTTATTTTTTATCACCAGTGAGGAGTATACAGACAGCTCAAGAGGTATGCTTAGATATGCAAATTGAGATATATATTTTTTTTACATAGAATTAATCATAATGAAATCACCAGCTATTAGATATATAGTCTATATCTGTAGCAGTGTAAATCACCAGTTATTAGATATATAGTCTATATCTGTAGCAGTGTAAATCACCAGCTATTAGATATATAGTCTATATCTGTAGCAGTGTAAATCACCAGCTATTAGATATATAGTCTATATCTGTAGCAGTGTAAATCACCAGCTATTAGATATATAGTCTATATCTGTAACAGTGTAAATCACCAGCTATTAGATATATAGTCTATATCTGTAGCAGTGTAAATCACCAGCTATTAGATATATAGTCTATATCTGTAGCAGTGTAAATCACCAGCTATTAGATATATAGTCTATATCTGTAGCAGTGTAAATCACCAGCTATTAGATATATAGTCTATATCTGTAGCAGTGTAAATCACCAGCTATTAGAGCTATAGTCTATATGTGTGTGTGTGTGTGTGTGTGCGAGTGTGTGTGTGTCACTCTTTCTTTATTTTGGTTTTAGATCAATTACAGCTTCCTCTGTCAAGTCCAATAGTAACCACTGCCTGTTCAGCTCTTTTTGACCGCAGAACAGAACAGTACACTGATGCACTGGGACTATACGTCCCAAATGGCACCCTATTCCCTATTTAGTGAACTACTTAAATATTTTGTCTTGCCCATTCACCCACTGAATGGCACACACACACAATCCATGTCTCAATTGTCTCAAGGCTTAAAAATCCTTCTTTAACCTGACTCCTCCCCTTCATCTACACTGATTGAAGTGGATTTAACAAGTGACATCAAAAAGTGTCACCTGGATTCACCAGGTCAGTCTATGTCAGTGAAAGAGCAGGTGTTCTTAATGTTTTGTGTACTCAGTGTACATGTGACTCCTATCCACTGAGACATAGAAGAAGTGCTTACAGTAAAATACTAGCAATGTCTTAAAATAAGGACCACAGCCATAGACTCTTTCCCTCCTTTTTATTGGTAGGGGTTATTAGCCCTGACACACATACAGCTCTGGAAAAAATTAAGAGACCACTGCAAAATTATCAGTTTTATAGGTATGTGTTAAACATTTTTGTTTTATTCTATAAACTACTGACAACAGTTCTCCCAAATTCCAAATAATAATATTATACATTTAGAGCATATATTAGCAGAACATGACAACTGGTCAAAATAACAAAAAAGTTAATATTTTTTTTTAAACAACACAATACTAATGTGTTTTAACTTAGGAAGAGTTCAGAAATCAATATTTGGTGGAATAACCCTGATTTTCAATCTTGTGGCATAAAGTCACCCAACATCAATGTGAAAGACTGGTGGAGAGCATGCCAAGACGCATGAAAGATTGAAAATCAGGGTTATTCCACCAAATATTGATTTCTGAACTCTTCCTAAGTTAAAACATTAGTATTGTGTTGGGCACCGATTGTTCCACACCGATCTTGACAAACCATTTCTGTATGGGGCGGCAGGTAGCCTAGTGGTTAGAGTGTTTAGCCTGTAACTGAAAGGTTGCCGGATCGAATCCCCAAGGTAAGAATCTGTTGTTCTGCCCCTGAACAAGGCAGTTAACCCACTGTTCCTAGACTGTCATTGTAAACAAGAATTTGTTCTTAACTGACTTGCCTAGTTACATAAATAAAAAAAATGTACAGTTGAAGTCTGAAGTTTGCATACACCGGGGGATAAATAAAGTACCTATCTATCTAGCCAAATAAATTCTTTCACAATTCCTGACATTTAATCCTAGTAAAAATTCCCTGTCTTAGGTCAGTTAGGATCACCACTTTATTTTGAGAATGTGAAATGTCAGAATAATAGTGGGTCAGAAGTAAACATACACTCAATTAGTATTTGGTAGCATTGCCTTTAAATTGTTTAACTTGGGTCAAACGTTTTGGGTAGGCTTCCACAAGCTTCCCAAAATAAGTTGGGTGAATTTTAGCCCATTCCTCCTAACAGAACTGGTGTAACTGAGTCAGGTTTGTAGGCCTCCTTGCTCACACACGCTTTTTCAGTTCTGCCCACAACTTTTCTATAGGATTGAGGTCAGCGCTTTGTGATGGCCACTCCAATACCTTGACTTTGTTGTCCTTAAGCCATTTTGCCACAACTTTGGAAGTATGCTTGGGGTCATTGTCCATTTTGAAGTCCCATTCGTGACCAAGCTTTAACTTCCTGACTGATGTCTTGAGATGTTGCTTCAATATATCCACATAATTTTCCTTCCTCTTGATGCCATCTATTTTGTGAAGTGCACCAGACCCTCCTGCAGCAAAGCACCCCCACAACATGATGCTGCCACCCCCGTGCTTCATGGTTGGGATGGTGTTTTTCAGCTGGCAAGCCTCCCCCTTTTTCCTCCAAACATAACGATGGTCATTATGGTCAAACAGTTCTATATTTGTTTCATCCGACCAGAGGACATTTCTCCAAAAAGTACGATCTTTGTCTCCATGTGCAGTTGCAAACCGTAGTCTGGCTTTTTTATGGCGCTTTTGGAGCAGTGGCTTCTTCCTTGCTGAGCGGCCTTTCAGGTTATGTTGATATAGGACTCGTTTTACTGTGGATATAGATACTTTTTTACCTGTTTCCACCAGCATCTTCACAAGATCCTTTGCTGTTGTTCTGGGATTGATTTGCACTTTTCACACCAAAGTACGTTCATCTCTAGGAGACAGAACGCGTCTCCTTCCTGAGCGGTATGACGTGTTCCCATGGTGTTTATACTTGCGTACTGTTGTTTGTACAGATGAACGTGGTACCTTCAGGCGTTTGGAAATTGCTCCCAAGGATGAACCAGACTTGTGGAGGTCTACAATAATGTTTCTGAGGTCTTGGCTGATTTCTTTTGATTTTCCCATGATGTCGAGCAAAGAGGCACTGAGTTTGAAGGTAGGCCTTGAAATACATCCACAGGTACACCTCCAATTGACTCAAATTATGTCAATTATGTTTTGCGGGTACTATTTAATGAAGCTGCCAGTTGAGGACTTGTGAGGCGTCTGTTTCTCAAACTAGACACTCTAATGTACTTCTCCTGTTGCTCAGTTGTGCACCGGGGCCTCCCACTCCTCTTTCTATTCTGGTTAGAGCCAGTTTGCGCTGTTCTGTGAAGGGAGTAGTACACAGCGTTGTACGAGATCTTCAGTTTCTTGGCAATTTCTCGCATGGAATAGACTTAATTTCTCAGAACAAGAATGTTTCTGGCCATTTTATTGCCTGTAATCGAACCTACAAATGCTGATGCTCCAGATACTCAACTAGTCTAAAGAAGGCCAGTTTTATTGCTTCTTTAATCAACACAACAGTTTTCAGCTGTGCTAACATAATTGCAAAAGAGTTTTCTAATGATTAATTAGCCTTTTAAAATGATAAACTTTGCTTTGGAACACAGGAGTGATGGTTGCTTATAATAGGCTGTAAGCCTATGTAGATATTCCATAATAAAATCAGCCGTTTCCACCTACAATAGTCATTTACAACATTAACAATGTCTACACTGTATTTCTGATCAATTTGATGTTATTTTAATGGACTTTTGAACGATAGTGTATATTGTATACTGTATCCACAGACAGTGCTTTCTGAGATCAAGCACCCTTTCTTTTGAAAATACCTTTAGCACAATATCAAGCAATAATAGTGGTGGAATAACTCAGTTCTGGGTCTTTATTATTATTTGAAAGAGCACCACAGAGAGAAAGGCCCTTCAGAGCCACAGGGGAGAACACACACACACACACACACATTGGAGAAAATGACACACATTGCAGTAATGAATAACCATGGCGCCTATGCCGTCTTAGTGTCTGCAAGCAAACCCCAGCCACAAAACAAACACTGTGTGGGTGTGATTGCACATGAGTTTGTGTTTTTATGTGTGTGTGTGTGTGTGTGTGTGTGTGGGTGTGTGTGTGTGTGTGTGTGTGTGTGTGTGTGTGTGTGTGTGTGTGTGTGTGAGTGTGTGAGTGCAAGCGTGCGTGCCTACTTATCTGCAGGATTCAAAGTGATGTGTGTGGGGAGGAATGGGCTTCTGAATAATGATTTGATCATTCATAATATTCATCCCAGGTTTACCATTTGAATAATCAAATCCAAAGTAACGGTCTGGCTTGGTGTGTCGAAATGAGATTATATTTTCTTTCAGTTGATAAATCACAAATGCCTTCACAGCCAAAGCATGACAATGAGCATTGCTCTTAGATGATACAAAAGTACATCAATCAACCAAGGAACTAGACTCCGAGGGGTGGAACCAGGCTCTCCAAACGTGGGCTTATTGAAAATCACTTGCCTGCATGTCATAGTGATACCAAAGCCTCCACTATCATTCTAAGAATCCTAAAAGAGATGTGTTATTGTCATGGAACACTTGGTGCCAACTTGGAGGACAATTTGCCAAACTGAATATTTATGGTTTGTGTTTGGAGCTGGAACTATTGATTTAGGACAGAGACCAGGGTTAGGCCTGCTAGATATACAGTACCAGTCAGAAGTTTGGACACACCTACTCATTACATTGTAGAATAATAGTAAACACATTAAAACTATGACATAACACACATGGAATCATGTAGTAACCAAAAAAGTGTTAAACAAATCAAAATATATTTTATATTTAAGATTCTTCAAAGTAGCCACCCTTTGCCTTGATGACAGCTTGACAGCTTTGCACACTCTTGGCATTCTCTCAACCAGCTTCATGAGGTAGTCACCTGGAATGCATTTTAATTAACAGGTGTGCCTTGTTAAAAGTTCATTTGTGGAATTTATTTCCTTTGTAATGCGTTTGATCCAATCAGTTTTGAGCCAATCAGCCCTATTTGGTAAAAGACCAAGCCAATATTATGGCAAGAACAGCTCAAATAAGCAAAGAGAAACGACAGTCCGTCATTACTTTAAGACATGAAGGTCAGTCAACCCGGAAAAACCATCAAGCGCTATGGTGAAACTGGCTCTCATGAGCACCGTCACAGGAATGGAAGACCCAGAGTTACCTCTGCTGCAGAGGATAAGTTCATTAGAGTTAACTGCACCTCAGATTGCAGCCCAAATAAATGCTTCACAGAGTTCACAACCACAGAGTTCACACCTGTTAATCAGGCCTTCATGGTCGAATTGCTACAAAGAAACCACTACTAAAGGACACCAATAAGAAGAAGAGACTTGCTTTGGCCAAGAAACATGAACAATGGACATTAGACCGGTGGAAATCTGTCCTTTGGTCTGATGAGTCCAAGTTTGAGATTTTTGGTTCCAGCCGCCGTGTCTTTTTGAGACGCAGAGTAGGTGAACGGATGACCTCTGCGTGTGTGGTTTCCACCGTGAAGCATGGAGGAGGAGGTGTGATGGTGTGATGGTGCTGGTGACACTGTCAGTGATTTATTTAGAATAAAAGGCACACTTAACCAGCATGGCTACCACAGCATTCTGCCATCCCATCTGATTTGCGCTTAGTTTATTTTTCAACAGGACAATGACCCCACACACCTCCAGGCTGTGGAAGGGCTGTTTGACCAACACTGCATCAAATTCACTGTCAGTCAGCTCTTTCCCTCACAGCATGACACTGTATAATCAAAATACAAGACACTCCCTGCTGCATCATTAGAAAGAGATAGAAGAACGGATAGAGAGAGGGATAGAAGGACAGACAGGTTGTGATATCAAATGAAGGAGACAGAGAGACAGGGATAGAATGAGACAGAGAGACAGGGATAGAATGAGACAGAGAGACAGGGATAGGAGACAGAGAGACAGGGATAGGAGACAGAGAGACAGGGATAGAAGGAGACAGAGAGACAGGGATAGAATGAGACAGAGAGACAGGGATAGAAGGAGAAAGAGAGACTCTCTCTCTCTCTCTCTCTCTATCTCTCTCTCTCTCTCTCTCTCTCTCTCTCTCTCTCTCTCTATCTCTCTCTCTCTCTGTCTCTCTCTCTCTCTATCTCTCTCTCTCTCTCTCTATCTCTCTATCTCTCTATCTCTCTCTCTCTCTCTCTCTCTCTCTCTCTCTCTATCTCTCTCTCTCTCTGTCTCTCTCTCTCTCTGTCTCTCTCTCTCTATCTCTCTCTCTCTCTCTCTCTCTCTCTATCTCTCTATCTCTCTCTCTCTCTCTCTCT
>CM042396.1:31782330-31812330 GCA_023634145.1 Thymallus thymallus
TGCTCCCTCTCCGGCCTCTAGGTCAACAGACTACTGACTATTACACACACCTGTCACGTGTGCTCCCTCTCCGGCCTCTAGGTCAACAGACTACTGACTATTACACACACCTGTCACGTGTGCTCCCTCTCCGGCCTCTAGGTCAACAGACTACTGACTATTACACACACCTGTCACGTGTGCTCCCTCTCCGGCCTCTAGGTCAACAGACTACTGACTATTACACACACCTGTCACGTGCACCAGCGCTTATTGACACTCACCTGGCCTCCATCACCTCCTTGATTACCTGCCCTATTCATGTCACTCCCTTTGGTTCATTCCCCAGGCGTTATTGGTTCTGTTTCATGTCACTCCCTTTGGTTCATTCCCCAGGTGTTATTGGTTCTGTTTCATGTCACTCCCTTTGGTTCATTCCCCAGGCGTTATTGGTTCTGTTTCATGTCACTCCCTTTGGTTCATTCCCCAGGCGTTATTGGTTCTGTTTCTGTTTAATGTCACTGTTCGTGTTTCTTGTTTCTTGTTTTGTTAGTTTATTAATTAAATGTTTTCAACTTGCTTCCTGACTCTCAGCAGAACCGTCACACGGTTGTGATAAAGCCTGGATTTGAAACAAGTTGTCTGTACTGAGATGCAGTGTCTTAGACTACTGAACCACTTGGGAGCCCAAGTGGGTTCATACACACACAAATACATGTTCTACCTTTCATATGTGGCTTAATTCAGTTACAACCAGAGCTTCTATTTCCAACCAGAAAGCTAAACACATTTATTTAGAAATAATTTTCAGGAGAGAAGGACTTTTATACAAGAGCCCCATCAAAAGCACAGCTACCTCTAAAATATTAATGATCATCTACAGTTGAAGTCGGAAGTTTACAGTCATTAAAACTCATTTTTCAACCACTCCACAGATTTCATGTTAACTATAGTTTTGGCAAGTCGGTTAGGACATCTACTTTGTGCATGACACAAGTAATTCTTCCAACAATTGTTTACAGACAGATTATTTCACTTATAATTCACTATATCACAATTCCAGTGGGTCAGAAGTAATCAGTAAAGACCTCCGAAAAAAATGTGTAGACCTCCACAAGTCTGGTTTATCCTTGGGAGAAATTTCCAAACGCCTGAAGGTACCACGTTTATCTGTACAAACAATAGTACACAAGTATAAACACCATGGGACCACGCAGCCATCATACTGCTCAGGAAGGAGATGAATTCTGTCTCCTAGAGATGAACGTACTTTGTTGCACAAAGGACCTTGTGAAGATGCTGGAGGAAACCGGTACAAAAGTCTATATCCACAGTAAAATGAGTCCTATATCGACATAACCTGAAAGGCCGCTCAGCAAGGAAGAAGCCACTTCTCCAAAACCGCCATAAAAAAGCCAGACTACGGTTTGCAACTGCACATGGGGACAAAGACCGTACTTTTTGGAAAAATGTCCTCTGGTCTGATGAAACAAAAATAGAACTGTTAGGCCATAATGACCATCGTTATGTTTGGAGAAAAAAGGGGGAAGCATGCAAGCCGAAGAACACCATCCCAACCGTGAAGTACGGGGGTAGCAGCATCATGTTGCGGGGTGCTTTGCTGCAGGAGAGACTGGTGCACTTCACAAAATAGATGGCATCATGAGGAAGGAAAATTATGTGGATATATTGAAGCAACATCTCAAGACATCAGTCAGGAAGTTAAAGATAATGGGTCTTCCAAATGGACAATGACCCCAAGCATACTTCCAAAGTTGTGGCAAAATGGCTTAAGGACAACAAAGTCAAGGTATTGGAGTGGCCATCACAAAGCCCTGACCTCAATCCTATAGAAAAGTTGTGGGCAGAACTGAAAAAGCGTGTGTGAGCAAGGAGGCCTACAAACCTGACTCAGTTACACCAGTTCTGTCAGGAGGAATGGGCCAAAATTCACCCAACTTACTGTAGGACGCTTGTGGAAGGCTACCAGAAATGTTTGACCCAAGTTAAACAATTTAAAGGCAATGCTACCAAATACTAATTGAGTGTATGTAATCATTCTCTCTACTATTATTCTGACATTTCACATTCTTAAAATAAAGTGGTGATCCTAACTGACCTAAGACAGGGAATTTTTACTAGGATTAAATGTCAGGAATTGTGAATAACTGAGTTTAAATGTATTTAGCTAAGGTGTTTGTAAACTTCTGACTTCTCTCTCTCTCCTTCAGAGAAGTCTAAAACTAATCTAACTCTCTCCTAATTCACAGCACTGGGCCCTGATCAAAAGTAGTGCACTATACAGTGTACCCTGTAATATATATATATATTCTGGGGTAAATTGAAATGGACACAAAAAAAAAAAAATGCTTAATAAAAATGACTGAGTCATTGAAATGATTTGTTAATTTCATTTGACCCAAAAATATATATATTTTATGGGGATCACCAAAGGGATATAAAATACAAATACATTTTAATAAGAATGTTTCTCTCAACATTTTAAGTTCTTGCAACAACGTTTTTAGAGAATTGTGAGTCAAAAACGTTAGACTTCATGATTTTTTTACACAATGTATGTTTGAAGAAATACAAGTACAGTTCTATATACTCTGCATTCGGAAAGTAAGGAAGGATCTGAACACTTTTGTAAATAAGGTATTTCTGTTTTTTATTTTTAAAACATTTCCAAAAATCTCTAAAAACCTGTTTTCACTTTGTCATTATGGGTTATTGTGTGTAGATTGATGACGAAAAATGTGTATTTAATACATTTTAGAATAAGGCTGTAAAGTAACAAAAAGGGAAGGGGTCTGAATACTTTCCTAATTAACCATAAGTATTACAGTAAGTAGCTTGTTGTGCCATGGGGTGTCAATTTACATTAAATGATGAGACCGTCAGCACTCTTAATGACAGAGGCAATGCCTGCACTTCTGTCTCCAGTGGATTGTGGATTGAGCCTCCAGGTAGGCTACTGCTGGTGGATTGAGCCTCCAGGTAGACTACTGCTGGTGGATTGAGCCTCCAGGTAGGCTACTGCTGGTGGATTGAGCCTCCAGGTAGGCTACTGCTGGTGGATTGAGCCTCCAGGTAGGCTACTGCTGGTGGATTGAGCCTCCAGGTAGGCAACTGCTGGTGGATTGAGCCTTCAGGTAGACTACTGCTGGTGGATTGAGCCTCCAGGTAGGCTACTGCTGGTGGATTGAGCCTCCAGGTAGGCTACTGCTGGTGGATTGAGCCTCCAGGTAGACTACTGCTGGTGGATTGAGCCTCCAGGTAGGCTACTGCTGGTGGATTGAGCCTCCAGGTAGACTACTGCTGGTGGATTGAGCCTCCAGGTAGGCTACTGCTGGTGGATTGAGCCTCCAGGTAGACTACTGCTGGTGGATTGAGCCTCCAGGTAGGCTACTGCTGGTGGATTGAGCCTCCAGGTAGACTACTGCTGGTGGATTGAGCCTCCAGGTAGACTACTGCTGGTGGATTGAGCCTCCAGGTAGACTACTGCTGGTGGATTGAGCCTCCAGGTAGGCTACTGCTGGTGGATTGAGCCTCCAGGTAGACTACTGCTGGTGGATTGAGCCTCCAGGTAGGCTACTGCTGGTGGATTGAGCCTCCAGGTAGGCTACTGCTGGTGGATTGAGCCTCCAGGTAGACTACTGCTGGTGGATTGAGCCTCCAGGTAGGCTACTGCTGGTGGATTGAGCCTCCAGGTAGACTACTGCTGGTGGATTGAGCCTCCAGGTAGGCTACTGCTGGTGGATTGAGCCTCCAGGTAGACTACTGCTGGTGGATTGAGCCTCCAGGTAGACTACTGCTGGTGGATTGAGCCTCCAGGTAGACTACTGCTGGTGGATTGAGCCTCCAGGTAGGCTACTGCTGGTGGATTGAGCCTCCAGGTAGACTACTGCTGGTGGATTGAGCCTCCAGGTAGGCTACTGCTGGTGGATTGAGCCTCCAGGTAGGCTACTGCTGGTGGATTGAGCCTCCAGGTAGACTACTGCTGGTGGATTGAGCCTCCAGGTAGGCTACTGCTGGTGGATTGAGCCTCCAGGTAGACTACTGCTGGTGGATTGAGCCTCCAGGTAGGCTACTGCTGGTGGATTGAGCCTCCAGGTAGACTACTGCTGGTGGATTGAGCCTCCAGGTAGACTACTGCTGGTGGATTGAGCCTCCAGGTAGGCTACTGCTGGTGGATTGAGCCTCCAGGTAGGCTACTGCTGGTGGATTGAGCCTCCAGGTAGACTACTGCTGGTGGATTGAGCGTGCTCAACAATGCCTGTCAAAGTTGGTTAAAATGGCAAATGATTAAATACATTAAACAATGTTAAACATTACTGCTTTTTTAAAACATGATGGGTTTACTAAATATTCAACTCATATTTAATTATATAATCAAATTATAATTTTATGGCTATTATTAATTTATTTGTGTTGCCTTCATTTTTCAACACTTCATTGTTTACAGTGTAGGGAATAGGGTGCCAGTGTAGAGAATAGGGTGCCAGTGTAGAGAATAGGGTGCCAGTGAAGGGAATAGGGTGCCAGTATAGAGAATAGGGTGCCAGTATAGAGAATAGGGTGCCAGTATAGAGAATAGGGTGCCAGTATAGAGAATAGGGTGCCAGTATAGAGAATAGGGTGCCAGTATAGAGAATAGGGTGCCAGTATGAGAATAGGGTGCCAGTGTAGGGAATAGGGTGCCAGTATAGAGAATAGGGTGCCAGTATAGAGAATAGGGTGCCAGTATAGAGAATAGGGTGCCAGTATAGAGAATAGGGTGCCAGTATAGAGAATAGGGTGCCAGTATAGAGAATAGGGTGCCAGTGTAGGGAATAGGGTGCCAGTATAGAGAATAGGGTGCCAGTATAGAGAATAGGGTGCCAGTATAGAGAATAGGGTGCCAGTATAGAGAATAGGGTGTCAGTATAGAGAATAGGGTGCCAGTATAGAGAATAGGGTGCCAGTATAGATAATAGGGTGCCAGTATAGAGAATAGGGTGCCAGTAAGGGTATAGGGTGCCAGTGTAGAGAATAGGGTGCCAGTATAGAGAATAGGGTGCCAGTATAGAGAATAGGGTGCCAGTGTTGAGAATAGGGTGCCAGTATAGAGAATAGGGTGCCAGTATAGAGAATAGGGTGCCAGTGTAGGGAATAGGGTGCCAGTATAGAGAATAGGGTGCCAGTATAGAGAATAGGGTGCCAGTATAGAGAATAGGGTGCCAGTATAGAGAATAGGGTGCCAGTATAGAGAATAGGGTGCCAGTATAGAGAATAGGGTGCCAGTGTAGGGAATAGGGTGCCAGTATAGAGAATAGGGTGCCAGTATAGAGAATAGGGTGCCAGTATAGAGAATAGGGTGCCAGTATAGAGAATAGGGTGCCAGTATAGAGAATAGGGTGCCAGTATAGAGAATAGGGTGCCAGTATAGAGAATAGGGTGCCAGTATAGAGAATAGGGTGCCAGTATAGAGAATAGGGTGCCAGTGTAGGGAATAGGGTGCCAGTATAGAGAATAGGGTGCCAGTATAGAGAATAGGGTGCCAGTGTAGAGAATAGGGTGCCAGTATAGAGAATAGGGTGCCAGTATAGATAATAGGGTGCCAGTATAGAGAATAGGGTGCCAGTAAGGGGATAGGGTGCCAGTGTAGAGAATAGGGTGCCAGTATAGAGAATAGGGTGCCAGTATAGAGAATAGGGTGCCAGTGTTGAGAATAGGGTGCCAGTATAGAGAATAGGGTGCCAGTGTAGAGAATAGGGTGCCAGTGTTGAGAATAGGGTGCCAGTATAGAGAATAGGGTGCCAGTAAGGGGATAGGGTGCCAGTGTAGAGAATAGGGTGCCAGTATAGAGAATAGGGTGCCAGTATAGAGAATAGGGTGCCAGTGTTGAGAATAGGGTGCCAGTATAGAGAATAGGGTGCCAGTATAGAGAATAGGGTGCCAGTGTTGAGAATAGGGTGCCAGTATAGAGAATAGGGTGCCAGTATAGAGAATAGGGTGCCAGTATAGAGAATAGGGTGCCAGTATAGAGAATAGGGTGCCAGTGTTGAGAATAGGGTGCCAGTATAGAGAATAGGGTGCCAGTATAGAGAATAGGGTGCCAGTGTTGAGAATAGGGTGCCAGTATAGAGAATAGGGTGCCAGTATAGAGAATAGGGTGCCAGTGTTGAGAATAGGGTGCCAGTATAGAGAATAGGGTGCCAGTATAGAGAATAGGGTGCCAGTGTTGAGAATAGGGTGCCAGTATAGAGAATAGGGTGCCAGTATAGAGAATAGGGTGCCAGTGTTGAGAATAGGGTGCCAGTATAGAGAATAGGGTGCCAGTAAGGGAATAGGGTGCCAGTATAGAGAATAGGGTGCCAGTAAGGGAATAGGGTGCCAGTATAGAGAATAGGGTGCCAGTATAGAGAATAGGGTGCCAGTAAGGGAATAGGGTGCCAGTATAGAGAATAGGGTGCCAGTAAGGGAATAGGGTGCCAGTATAGAGAATAGGGTGCCAGTGTAGAGAATAGGGTGCCAGTGTAGAGAATAGGGTGCCAGTATAGAGAATAGGGTGCCAGTAAGGGAATAGGGTGCCAGTATAGAGAATAGGGTGCCAGTGTAGAGAATAGGGTGCCAGTGTAGAGAATAGGGTGCCAGTATAGAGAATAGGGTGCCAGTAAGGGTATAGGGTGCCAGTGTAGAGAATAGGGTGCCAGTATAGAGAATAGGGTGCCAGTATAGAGAATAGGGTGCCAGTGTTGAGAATAGGGTGCCAGTATAGAGAATAGGGTGCCAGTATAGAGAATAGGGTGCCAGTGTAGGGAATAGGGTGCCAGTATAGAGAATAGGGTGCCAGTATAGAGAATAGGGTGCCAGTATAGAGAATAGGGTGCCAGTATAGAGAATAGGGTGCCAGTATAGAGAATAGGGTGCCAGTATAGAGAATAGGGTGCCAGTATAGAGAATAGGGTGCCAGTATAGAGAATAGGGTGCCAGTGTAGGGAATAGGGTGCCAGTATAGAGAATAGGGTGCCAGTATAGAGAATAGGGTGCCAGTATAGAGAATAGGGTGCCAGTATAGAGAATAGGGTGCCAGTATAGATAATAGGGTGCCAGTATAGAGAATAGGGTGCCAGTAAGGGGATAGGGTGCCAGTGTAGAGAATAGGGTGCCAGTATAGAGAATAGGGTGCCAGTATAGAGAATAGGGTGCCAGTGTTGAGAATAGGGTGCCAGTATAGAGAATAGGGTGCCAGTGTAGAGAATAGGGTGCCAGTATAGAGAATAGGGTGCCAGTGTAGAGAATAGGGTGCCAGTATAGAGAATAGGGTGCCAGTGTTGAGAATAGGGTGCCAGTATAGAGAATAGGGTGCCAGTATAGAGAATAGGGTGCCAGTGTAGGGAATAGGGTGCCATTTGGGATTCAGCCAGTGTGTTATTTATTTTGATAAGACTTCTCTGATAAATATAATGTATAATGGTTTGAATGTATTTTTACAGCTCTGGTTTAGCAGTTAGAACTGTGGCACTAACAATAACAGCCAAACAGTTTCATGGCTGTGGAGTGCACTCACGCATGCACTTTGAAATAGACAGTTAGGAGAACGAGAGGGGGAGATGGACGGAGGAAGAGAGAGAGGGAGAAAGGAGGGAGAGAGAGAGGGAGAAAGGAGGGAGAGAGACAAAGCTGAGAGAGAATGTAACAGAGGCATGTAAATTATGCAACCACAGCGTCAATAACTACAGTCAGCTGCAATAACTACAGTCAGCTGCAATAACTACAGTCAGCTGCAATAACTACAGTCAGCTGCATTAACTACAGTCAGCGTCAATAACTACAGTCAGCTGCCATAAGTACAGTCAGCTGCAATAGCTACAGTCAGCTGCAATAACTACAGTCAGCTGCCATAAGTACAGTCAGCTACAATAACTACAGTCAGCTACAATAACTACAGTCAGCTGCAATAACTACAGTCAGCTGCAATAGCTACAGTCAGCTGCAATAACTACAGTCAGCTGCCATAAGTACAGTCAGCTACAATAACTACAGTCAGCTACAATAACTACAGTCAGCTGCAATAACTACAGTCAGCTGCAATAACTACAGTCAGCGTCAATAACTACAGTCAGCTGCAATAACTACAGTCAGCTGCAATAACTACAGTCAGCGACAAATACTACAGTCAGCTACAATAACTACAGTCAGCTGCAACACCTACAATCACAGACAAAAACTACAGTCAGAAACAATAACTACTGTCAGCTGCAATAACTACAGTCAGCGACAATAACTACAGTCAGTGACAATAACTACAGTCAGCGAAAACAACTACAGTCAGCGAAAATAACAACAGTCAGCGAAAATAACTATAGTCAGCGAAAACAACTACAGTCAGCGAAAATAACTACAGTCAGCGAAAATAACTAGTCAGCGAAAATAACTACAGTCAGTGACAATAACTACAGACAGTGCAAATAACTACAGTCAGTGACAATAACTACAGTCAGCTGCAATAACTAGTCAGCTACAATAACTACAGTCAGCTACAATAACTACAGTCAGCTGCAATAACTAGTCAGCTACAATAACTACAGTCAGCTACAATAACTACAGTCAGCTGCAATAACTAAAGTCAGCTACAATAACTACAGTCAGCTACAATAACTACAGTCAGCTGCAATAACTAAAGTCAGCTACAATAACTACAGTCAGCTACAATAACTGCAATTAGCTGCAATAATATCATCCCTCTCTCTTTCGTTTTCTCCTTCTCTGTCTCCTTCACTGTCTCCTTCTCTGTCTCCTTCTCTTCCTCTTCACTTACCATTTGGCTCATGTCCAAAACACTGGGGCTTAACTACTTAAAACACTGCGGCACGATTGAACTGATGCAACCCATGGAACATTTGGTATGGAACATGTTTCACCAACATTCTGTTATACTTCTCTAGAATGATCCCTTCTGTTGTGAGGGTCACCCATCCAAATACAGGGCCAGTTGATGGATCTGAGAGGGAGCTATTCCTATATAGGGAATAGCGTGCCATTTGGAAACAGCCAGAGAGATGGCCCTTCAAATTCCCATCTGCTGATTAGTAAATCACTGGAAGTTTAAGAGACAACATAACTGTATGTTTGAAAGCGAACGGGTGGGTGTGCCTGTATGGGTGGGTGTGTCTGTACGGGTGGGTGTGCCTGTATGGGTGGGTGTGTCTGTACGGGTGGGTGTGTCTGTACGGGTGGGTGTGTCTGTACGGGTGGGTGTGTTTTTAAATGATAGGAGAGAAGCACACCCGCCACTCTGTCCATTTTCTCACTAGCATCTTAATGCATTCTATGTGTAGAGAGAGACAGAGAGAGGGAGACAGAGAGAGAGACAGAGGGAGAGAGGGAGACAGAGAGAGAGACAGAGAGAGAGACAGAGGGAGAGAGGGAGACAGAGAGAGAGACAGAGAGAGACAGACAGTCAGACAGACAGACAGACAGACAGACAGACAGACACTACGGAAAAAGAAGGAACAGCACGTCAGAAACCAGCTCAATGTAATTGAAGAATCCATAGACTCTAACCACTTCTGGGAAAATTGGAAAACACTAAACAAACAACATGAAGAGTTATCTATCCACAACAGAGATGTCTGGGTAAACCACTTCTCCAATCTATTTGGCTCTATAACAATGAACAAACAGCAAAAACATATATGATCAAATACAAATCCTAGAATCAACTATTAAAGACTACAAAAACCCACTGGATTCTCCAATTACATTGAATGAACTACAGGACAAAATACAAAATCTCCAACCCAGAAAGGCCTGTGGTGTTGAAGGTTTCCTCAATGAAATTATAAAATATACAGACCACAAATTACAATTGGCTATACTTAAACTCTTTAACATCATCCGCAAGTGTGTGGTTAAAATTTGCAAAAAACACACACATTTCTTTCCACAGGACCGTGGGGTGAGACAGGGATGCAGCTTAAGCCCCACCCTCTTCAACATACAGTACATATCAACAAATTGGTGAGGGCACTAGAACAGTCTGCAGCACCCAGCCTCACACTACTAGAATCTGAAGTCAAATGTCTACTGTTTAAGGATGATCTGGTGCTTCTGTCCCAACCAAGGAGGGCCTACAGCAGCACCTAGACCTTCTGCACAGATTCTGTAAGACCTGGGCCCTGACAGTAAATCTCAGTAAGACAAAAATAATGGTCTTCCAAAAAAGTGCAGTTTCCAGGACCACAAATACAAATTCCATCTAGTCACCGTTGCCATAGAGCACACAAAAAACGATACATACCTCAGCCTAAACATCAGCGCCACAGGTAACTTCCACAAAGCTGTGAACGATCTGAGAGACAAGGCAAGAAGGGCCTTCTATGACATCAAAAGGAACATTAAATTCGACATACCAGTTAGGATCTGGCATAAAATACTTGAATCAGTTATAGAACCCAATGCCCTTTATGGTTGTGAGGTCTGGGGTCAGCTCACCAACCAAGAATTCACAAAATGGGACAAACACCAAATTGAGACTGCATGCAGAGCAGAATTAGTCCGATACCCACTAATTATCAAAATCCAGAAAAGAGACGTTAAATTCTACATCCACCTAAAAGGAAGCGATTCCCAAACCTTCCATAACAAAGCCATCACCTACAGAGAGATGAACCTGGAGAAGAGTCCCCTAAACAAGCTGGTCCTGGGGCTTTGTTCACAAACACAAACAGACCCCACAGAGCCCCAGGACAGCAACACAATTAGACCCAACCAAATCATGAGAAAACAAAAAGAGAATTACTTGACACATTGGAAAGAATTAACAAAAAACAGAGCAAACAAGAATGCTATTTGGCCCTAAACAGAGAGTATACAGTGGCAGAATACCTGACCACTGTGACTGACTCAAACTTAAGGAAATCTTTGACTATGTACAGACTCAGTGAGCATAGCCTTGCTATTGAGAAAGGCCTCCGTAGGCAGAACTGGCTCTCAAGAGAAGACAGGCTATGTTCACACTGCCCAAAAAATGAGGTGGAAACTGAGCTGCACTTCTTAACATCCTGCCAATTGTATGACCATATAAGATAAACATATTTCCCTCAGATTACACAGACCCACAAAGAATTAAAAAACAAGTACAATGTTGATAAACTCCCATATCTACTGGGTGAAATACCACAGTGTTTCATCACAGCAGCAAGATGTGTGATCTGTTGCCACAAGAAAAGGGCAACCAGTGAAGAACAAACACCATGTAAATACAACCCATATTTATGTTTATTTATTTTCCTTTTTGTTTTAACTATTTGTTTTAACTATTTGCAGATCGTTACAACACTGTATACTGTATATACAGCGGGTGAAATAAGTATTGAACACGCCACCATTTTTCTCAGTAAATATATTTCCAAAGGTGCTATTGACATGAAAGTTTCACCAGATGTTGGTAACAACCCAAGTAATCTATACATACAAAGAAACCAAAACAAATAAGTTCAGAAATTAAGTTATGTGTAATAATGTGAAATGACACAGGGAAAAAGTATTGAACACATGAAGAAAGGGAGATTCAAAAAGGCATGGAAAGCCAAGACAACAGCTGAAAACTATCAGTAATTAAAAAGCAATCCAGCCCCGTCAGTGCAAATTAATATCAGCTGGTTCAGTCCCAACTGATGGCCTACAAAAAGGTCTCATTGCCAAGGTGTCACACAAGACACATCTCATGATGGGTAAAAGCAAAGAGCTGTCTCAAGACATTCGCAACCTAATTGTTGCAAAACATAATGATGGCATTGGTTATAGGCGCATTTCTAAGCTTCTGAATGTTCCAGTGAGCACTGTTGGGGCCATAATACGGAAGTGGAAAGACAATCATTTCACCATAAATTTGCCTCAACCAGGTGCTCCTCGTAAATTTGCCCATTCATCCTTCCTTCAATTATGTGAAGTTTGCCAGTACCATTTGCTGAAAAGCAGCCCCACACCATGATGTTCCCACCTCCAAACATCACTGTTGGTATGGTGTTTTTAGGGTGATGTGCAGTGCCATTTCTCCTCCAAACATGGTGTGTATTATGACATCCTAACAGTTCAATTTTGCTCTCATCTGACCACACTATATTCTCCCAGTATTTCACTGGCTTTTCCAAATGTTGTGCAGCAAACTTTAAACGAGCTCCAACATGCTTTTTTTCCAGCAATGGAGTATTGCGTGGTGAGCGTGCATACAG
Organism: Thymallus thymallus; assembly: GCA_023634145.1. Lineage (NCBI taxonomy): Eukaryota > Metazoa > Chordata > Actinopteri > Salmoniformes > Salmonidae > Thymallus > Thymallus thymallus. The sequence goes on from CM042396.1 coordinate 31,794,534, forward strand.
GCCATGGCGGTGGAGTGCATTACTTAATGTTTTCTTTGAGACAACAGTACCTGCTAATTGCAGGTCTTTTTGAAGATCTCCGCAAGTGGTCCTTGGCTCTTGGACAACTCTTCTGATTATTATTTTCACTCCTCTGTCAGAAATCTTGCGAGGAGCACCTGGTTGAGGCAAATTTATGGTGAAATGATTGTCTTTACACTTCTGTATTATGGCCGCAACAGTGCTCACTGGAACATTCAGAAGCTTAGAAATGCGCCTATAACCAATGCCATCATTATGTTTTGGAACAATTAGGTTGCGAATGTCTTGAGACAGCTCTTTGCTTTTACCCATCATGAGATGTGTCTTGTGTGAAACCTTGGCAATGAGACCTTTTTGTAGGCCATCAGTTGGGACTGAACCAGCTGATATTAATTTGCACTGACAGGGGGCTGGATTGCTTTTTAATTACTGATAGTTTTCAGCTGTTGTCTTGGCTTTCCATGCCTTTTTGAACCTCCCTTTCTTCATGTGTTCAATACTTTTTCCCTGTGTCATTTCACATTATTACACATAACTTAATTTCTGAACTTATTTGTTTTGGTTTCTTTGTATGTATGGGTTACTTGGGTTGTTACCAACATCTGGTGAAACTTTCATGTCAATAACACCTTTGGAAATATATTTACTGAGACAAATGGTGAAGTGTTCAATACTTATTTCACCCGCTGTACATAATATGACATTTGAAATGTCTTTATTCTTTTGGAACTTCTGAGTGTAATGTTTACTGTTCATTTGTATTGTTTACTATCTACTTCACTTACTTTGGCAATGTTAACATATGTTCCCATGACAATAAAGCCCTTAAATAGAAATGGAATTGAGAGACAGAGAGACAGACATAAAGAGAGAGAGAGAGAGAGAGAGAGTGAGAAAGAGAGAGAGAGAGAAAGAGAGACAGAGAGACATAGAGAGAGAGAGAGAGAGAGAGAGAGAGAGAGAGGAGAGAGAGAGAGAGAGAGGGGAGAGAGAGGGAGAGAGAGGGGAGAGAGAGAGAGAGAGAGAGAGAGAGAGAGAGAGATAGAGAGAGAGAGAGAGAGAGAGAGAGAGAGAGAGAGAGAGAGAGAGAGAGAGAAAGAGAGAGAGAGAGAAAGAGAGAGAGAGAGAGAGTGAGAGAGAGAGAAGAGAGAGGAGAGAGAAAGAGAGAGAGAGGAGAGAGAAAGAGAGAGAGAGAGAGAGAGAGAGAGAGAGAGAGAGAGAGAGAACACTACCACTCCTCTCCTTCTTCCCCCTGTTCTCGTGTCAGATACAAGATGAGTGTAATTCTATCCCAGATCAGATCTGGCTGAGCATAATAACCTATGAACAACCATATAGTCTGGTATATGTACACTATATAGGATAATGCAGGTCTTCATGTGGTATATTATTCTTTGCAACTTTTACAAATCATTGTCGCACACCTCATGTAGCCTAGCCCATAGGTCTATATGTTTTGATAAGGTTTGTATCACAACTAAAGAGGCCAAATAACTTCTTAAAATTAAGCACATTCATCTGCTTTACAACGGGTGTAGAGCCTAACTGGCAGACATATGCAGCGCGTGAGTTTCAAGTTTGGGGAAGATAATTTTCACCATAAAAATGAGTCTATATGAAGTAACTAAGTCAGAGTCTGTATGAAGTAACTAAGTCAGAGTCTGTATGAAGTAACTAAGTCAGAGTCTGTATGAAGTAACTAAGTCAGAGTCTGTATGAAGTAACTAAGTCAGAGACTGTATGAAGTAACTAAGTCAGAGACTGTATGAAGTAACTAAGTCAGAGACTGTATGAAGTAACTAAGTCAGAGACTGTATGAAGTAACTAAGTCAGAGACTGTATCAAGTAACTAAGTCAGAGACTGTATCAAGTAACTAAGTCAGAATCGGTTTGAAGTAACAAAGTCAGAGTTTGTATGAATTAACTAAGTCAAAGTCAGGGAAATGATTTCTGGACAGTACAATACAGGTGAAATACTCTTTATGTAAGTATATTAGAGTTTATTAGAGTATATTAGATCTAACAAAAATGTTCCATTAATGTGATGAGACTTATGGGTAACGCTCAGACCCCTTAACCAGGGAGAATACCCTCCCCCTCCCTTTCTCTATCTTTATGTCTCTCTCTCTCTCTTTTTAGTTGTTTGTGAGGTAATTTATGAATGAAAGGGTTTGGGAAGGTGATCTTAATTATATCAAGGTTGTTCTTCACAGAGGTGGATGAAAAAGGATGTATAAATAGAATGTGTGTGAGAGAGAGAGAGAGAGAGAGAGAGAGAGAGGGAGAGAGAGAGAGAGAGAGAGAGAGGGAGAGAGGGTTGTGGGGGGGGTTAGGCTGCTTTCCAGCTATCTGATGAGAAGAGCTTATAGTTACTGTAAAACCCTCTTAGGCCTCACTACCCCCTATCTGCGATACCTACTGCAGCCCTCATCCTCCACCTACAACACCCATTCCGCCAGTCACATTCTGTTAAAGGTCCCAAAAGCACACACATCTATGGGTCTCTCCTCTTTTCAGTTCGCGGCAGCTAGCGACTGGAACGAGTTGCAAAAAACACTCAAACTGGACAGTTTTATATCCATCCATCTTTATATCCGACTCAATCATGGACACTCTTACTGACAGTTGTGGCTGCTTTGCGTGATGTATTGTCGTCTCTACCTTTGTGCTGTTGTCTGTGCCCAATAATGTTTGTACCATGTTTTGTGCTGCTACCATGTTGTGCTGCTACCATGTTATGTTGCTACCATGTTGTTGTCATGTTGTGTTGTCATGTGTTGCTGCCATGCTACTGTAAGTTGTCTTAGGTCTCTCTTTATGTAGTGTTGTGGTGTCTCTCTTTATGTAGTGTTGTGTTGTCTCTCTTTATGTAGTGTTGTGGTGTCTCTCTTTATGTAGTGTTGTGGTGTCTCTCTTTATGTAGTGTTGTGGTGTCTCTCTTTATGTAGTGTTGTGTTGTCTCTCTCTATGTAGTGTTGTGTTGTCTCTCTTTATGTAGTGTTGTGGTGTCTCTCTTTATGTAGTGTTGTGGTGTCTCTCTTTATGTAGTGTTGTGGTGTCTCTCTTTATGTAGTGTTGTGGTGTCTCTCTTTATGTAGTGTTGTGGTGTCTCTCTTGTCGTGATGTGTGTTTTGTCCTATATTTTATTGATTTATTTTTTATTCCCCGTCACCGCAGGAGGCCTATTGCCTTTTGGTAGGCCATCATTGAAAATAAGAACGCTACTGTTACTGTTACAGTATTTCATCAGTTGCCTTAGGAAGTAGAGATGCTGTTGCACCCTCTTACCTAGAGTAGTGGTGTTGTTGGTTCATGTCAAGTCCTCTGTGATGTGAACGCTGAAGAAGCCTCTAATTCAGTCCCATTGATGTGGATCTGGGCATGTTCCCTCCTCTGCTTCCTGAAGTCAACAATCAATTCCTTTGTTTTGCAGACATTGAGGGAGAGGTTGTTGTCATGACACCAGAATGCCAGTTTACTTACCTCCTCCCTATAGATTTGTAATCAGGCCAACAACCGTGGTGTCGTCAGCAAACTTAATGATGGAGTTGGTGTCATGCAAAGCCACGCAGTCGTGGGTGAACAGGGAGTACAGCAGAGGACTGAGGAGGGGCCCAGTGTTAAGAGTCAGTGTGCAGAAAGTGTTGTTGCCAATCCTCACAGCCTGTGGTCTGCCCGTCAGCAAGTCCAGGATCCAGTTGCAGAGAGTGGTGTCCAGACCCAGGGCTCTTAACTTGGTCTTGAGCTTGGAGGGAACTAAAGTGTTGAATGCTGAACTGTAGTCAATGAACAGCATTCTCACATACAGTACCAGTCAAAAGTTTGGACACACCTACACATTCAAGGATTTTTCTTTATTTTTAAAGTGTAGACATCGAAACTATGCCAAGAGTGTGCAAAACTTTCTTCAAAGGAAAATGGGGCTACTTTGAAGAATCTCAAATATAAAATATATTTTGATTTGTTTAACACTTTTTTGGTTACTACATGATTCCATATATGTTATGTCATAGTTTTGTTGTCTTCATTATTATTCTACAATCTAGAAAATAGTAAAAATAAAGAAAAAGGTGTGTCCAAACTTTTGACTGGTACTGTAGGTGTTCCTCTTGTCTAGATGTGTTACGGCTGTGTGAATATCGATGGCAATGTAATCTTCTGTGGATTTGTTGGAGCGGTAGACAAATTGGAGTGGGTCCAACGTGCCTGGCATGCTGGCCTTGACGTGGGCCATGAACAGCCTCTAGAAGCACTTCATGAGCGCGACGGGGCAATATAATTTGGGGATGTCATCTTGTTTTTCTGGGGCACTGGGACAATGGTGGTCTCTTTAAAGCAGGTTGGGACTACAGCCTGGGACAGGGGCAGGTTGAAGATGTCTGAGAAGACACCCGCCAGCTGGTCAGCACACACTCTGAGGAGGCGGCCAGGGATGCCACCTGGGCCGGTGTCTTTGTGAGTATACACTCTTGAGAGTCTTCCTCAAGTCAGCCTCGGAGAGCGAAAGCACCTGGTCGTTCGGAGCAACGAGAGTCTCCTGGATAGCTCGGTAACGTCTGCCTCGAATCGAGCATAGAATGTGTTAAGCTCACCTGTGAGGGAGGCTTCGGTTGGCACCACACAGCTGGATTTGCCTTTGTAGTCTGTGATTGTCTGTAGTCCTTGCCACATGCAACACAAGTCTGAGCTGTCGAAGATCAATTCAAGTTTGAGTCTGTATTGTCTTTAAGCATCTCTTATGGATTTGCGGAGCTCATACCTGCTATCTTTGTACACGTTGTGCGTCACCGAGTCATCGGGGTTCGTTCTACTGACATTGAATGCTGCAGTACAGGCTATCAGCATGGTATGGATGTCTCCGTTCATCCAGGGTTTCTGGTTGGGGTATGTCCAGATTGTTATTGTGGGTACAACGTTATCAACACATTTCCTAATGAAGCCTGTGACTGACAATGTATATTCCTCAATGCTGATGGATGAGTCCTGGGTGGATGAATCTTTGAACATATTCCAATCAGTATTCTCAAAACCATCCTGGAGCATTGAGTCTCTGTCCAGCACCTCACTATTCTCTGTGTTGGTGGCTCCTCCCTCTTGACTTGCTGCTTTTAGGCAGGGAGTAGGAACAGAGAGACATGGGGGCGGGGGATGGCTTTGTACGTGTCACAGATGTTTGTGTATACTGGATCCTCTTGTGGGGCATGATAAATTATTCTTCTTCTTCTTCTTCTTCTTCTTCTTCTTCTTCTTCTTCTTCTTCTTCTTCTTCTTCTTCTTCTTCTTCTTCTTCTTCTTCTTCTTCTTCTTCTTCTTATCCTCTGCTCCACTACCTCCTCTCCATTAGGGGGCCTTTGTGGGCGTTGTTGAAATAACAGCTCTGGGTTGTTGTGAACGAGATAAGGCATTATAATGTACCCTCTGTACTGATGACCCTGCAAGATCCTCTGTCTACCTCTGACTATAGCCCCAGACTTCTGCTATTTTCTTCCAATTATTTAACAAAATTAAATAAAAACTTTTATTGGCATCACATCCTTTCGTCAGAACTTTGCGTCATACAGAGATGATTTCTGTATTCTGAAAGTTACATTTCTTGAAAACTTGATTACTGACAAGCAAAACAACGTGGGACTAAAGTCCACAATGGACCAATCAAACAAATACCAGAAGATAGTTTTGGGTGGAGGTTTCCTTTAAATCCACAAGGGTCCTTTCTATTTAGGAGACTATCTTATGCCTGAACAGAATCTAGAGAATGTCATGCTAGGATTCCCCCCAGCTGTGTCGGTATCTGGTGCTATGTGGCTCAAATAGCACCCTATTCCCTATGGGCCCTGGTATAGCGCACTATAAAGGGAATAGTTTGGCATTTGGGACACATCCAGCAAGTGCAGCTCTCTCTGGGTAGATTGCAGGCATTTTACAACCAGCTGTAATGACTGTAGGGCCTTTTCGCCGCCTCTCTATAGAATCATACAGCCATTCTGAGAGGTGTGTGTTTCCTCCTCTCTGTAGAGTCAAACAGCCATTCTGAGAGGTGTGTGTTTCCTCCTCTCTGTAGAATCATACATCTACTCTAGGGCTTTGAAACACACCTAAAGACCTAAACACCTAAGGACCCTATCCAATTATAACTGTTATCCAGGATTTGGGGTTAAGGTCAGGAATAATAACATACTTTAGTTCACATAGTGATAAAGTAAACTGCTAGAAGACATGGTACTACACTGAGTATACCAAGCATTAGGAACACCTTCCTGATGTTGAGTTGCACCCGTCCTGTTTGACCTCAGAACAGCCTCAATTCCTCAGGGCAAGATGTCGAAAGCATTCCACAAGGATACTGGCCCATGTTGACTCCAATGCTTCCCACAGTTGTGTCAAGTTGGCTGGATGTCCTTTGGGTGGTGGACCATTCTTAATACACACAGTTAACTGTTGAGTGTGAAAAACCCAGCAGCGTTGCAGTTCTTGACACACTCAAACCGGTGCGCCTGGCACTACTACCATATCCTGTTCAAAGGCACTTAAATCTTATGTCTTGGCCCTTCAGCCTCTGAATGGCACACATACACAATCCATGTCTGTTGTCTCCAGGCTTTGCACATTATATATCCAGGCTTATAGAATTATAAAGGGTTCTTAGATTGTTGCCAAACAACCAGAAGGTTCTATAGAACAGCAAACCACACGTATTTTGGTATAGCTGTGCATGTGTTTTCATTGAGTTAATATCTCTTTCTTTCTCTCACTGTTAACATTTTTGTTTGAATCTAGATTAGATTAAAAATGAGAGATATTCCTGGCTTTCTTTAAAATGATTTATTGTATTCTCAAAGGGGACTTGGCGTTAATATTCTGATCAATACATGTCTTTATTCTGGTCTCTGTACTGAGTGGTCAGTTCTGACAGTGACTGGTGCTAGCTGTGCTCTACTGCATGACCAGCCATCCATCAGTCAACAGGGTTTTGTCAGGAGTACTGTACACACACACACACACACACACACACACACACAGCAGTGGTGCTCTGGCTGCCTGTCACTTCCTACAGCTAAGGGCTGACTTAGTACTGTGTCATCAGCAGAGAGAGAGAGAGAGAGAGAGAGAGAGAGAGAGAGAGAGAGAGAGAGAGAGAGAGAGAGAGAGAGAGAGTGAGTGAGAGAGAGACATAGAGAGAGAGAGATACACACACAACTGAGCCTGAAGGCCACCCTGTAATCCAGCACATACAGTACAGATTAGTACAGGCTGAAGCAGTGCGTTGTGGGATAGAACTTGCATCTAGCTAGTGCCTCTCTCTCAGCTCAGCCCTCTCAGTGACACACACACACACACAGTGTCACATGATCTCTGGTGAAGGGGAAATTCTCGCTGATAGGGCCTTTTTGATGAAAGTTGGGTGTGTGTGAGGTATTTATAGTCCCCCTTCGTCATGACAGGAAATGGGATAGCGGGCCGAGACGCCTATAATGTGGGAAGTTAGCATAGCAGACTAGACTTCTATCATGTGGGAAGTTAGCATATCAGACTAGACTTCTATGATGTCAGAAGTTAGCATAGCAGACTAGACTTCTATGATGTCAGAAGTTAGCATAGCAGACTAGATTTCTATAATGTGGGAAGTTAGCATAGCAGACTAGGCTTCTATAATGTGGGAAGTTAGCATAGCAGACTAGGCTTCTATAATGTGGGAAGTTAGCATAGCAGACTAGGCTTCTATAATGTGGGAAGTTAGCATAGCAGACTAGGCTTCTATAATGTGGGAAGTTAGCATAGCAGACTAGGCGTCTATAATGTGGGAAGTTAGCATAGCAGACTAGGCTTCTATAATGTGGGAAGTTAGCATAGCAGACTAGGCTTCTATAATGTGGGAAGTTAGCATAGCAGACTAGATTTCTATAATGTGGGAAGTTAGCATAGCAGACTAGATTTCTATAATGTGGGAAGTTAGCATAGCAGACTAGATTTCTATAATGTGGGAAGTTAGCATAGCAGACTAGGCGTCTATAATGTGGGAAGTTAGCATAGCAGACTAGGCTTCTATAATGTGGGAAGTTAGCATAGCAGACTAGGCTTCTATAATGTGGGAAGTTAGCATAGCAGACTAGGCTTCTATAATGTGGGAAGTTAGCATAGCAGACTAGATTTCTATAATGTGGGAAGTTAGCATAGCAGACTAGATTTCTATAATGTGGGAAGTTAGCATAGCAGACTAGATTTCTATAATGTGGGAAGTTAGCATAGCAGACTAGATTTCTATAATGTGGGAAGTTAGCATAGCAGACTAGGCGTCTATAATGTGGGAAGTTAGCATAGCAGACTAGGCTTCTATAATGTGGGAAGTTAGCATAGCAGACTAGGCTTCTATAATGTGGGAAGTCAGCATAGCAGACTAGACTTCTATAATGTGGGAAGTTAGCATAGCAGACTAGACTTCTATAATGTGGGAAGTTAGCATAGCAGACTAGGCTTCTATAATGTGGGAAGTTAGCATAGCAGAAGTTAGCACCCCCTCTTTTCTCTGGACCCTGAGATTTAAGTTGTTTCCCAAGCTTTCTCTCCCCCCTGAATGCTCAAATAGTATACGCTGGATGTTTTAACCTTATTTAGGAAAGCTGTATCCTCTGGCCCTGGAATGTATGTATGTGTGTGTGTGTGTGTGTGTGTGTGTGTCTGTGTGTGTGTGTTTGAGTGACAGGAGCCTGCTGAGGGGAGGACGGCTCATAATAATGGCTGGAACGAAGTAAATGGAATGGCATCAAACACATGGAAACCATGGAAACCATGTTTGATACCATTCCCCTTATTCCGCTCCAGCCATTATTATGAGCCCATCCTCACCAATGAAGGTGACACCAACCTCCTGTGGTGTGAATGTGTACTTGTGTGTGTGTGTGTATGTATGTTTTTTTTCATACTGTCCATACTATTCTGTCTCCTAATGTGTGTTTCAACCAGGTCTCAGAGCATTTAGTATTATTAAATACGCACAGTTAAAGTGGGAAGTTTACATACACCTTAGCCAAATACATTTAAACTCAGTTTTTCACAATTCCTGACATTTAATCCTAGTAAAAATTCCCTCTCTTAGGTCAGTTAGGATCACCACTTTATTTTAAGAATGTGAAATGTCAGAATAATAGTAGAGAGAATGATTTATTTCAGCTTTTATTTCATTCATCACATTTCCAGTGGGTCAGAGGTTTACATACATTCAATTAGTATTTGGTAGCAGATTGATAGATTGATAGATTGATTGATTGATTGATTGATTGATTGATAGATAGGCATCCTTGCTCGCACACGTTTTTTCAGTTCTGCCCACAAATTTTCTATAGGATTGAGGTCAGGGCTTTGTGATGGCCACTCCAATACCTTCTACTTCTTTCCATAATGACAAGATAAATAGCCTGTCAACATAAAAAGTTGTTATGACGTGTGCCTGCAGGTCTGTCTCCTCTCACTCACGTGACTCAGCTGCTCAGTCTCAACACACACACACACACACACACACACACACACACACACACACACACACACACACACACACACACACACACACACACACACACACACACACACACACACACACACACACACACACACACACCCCCTCCCCCTCACTCACAGGCTCATTCCCTAAGCAACAGGCTGCCTCACTGTCTGATAGTCAGCAGAAAGTCACAGTGAAATATATATTTTTAAGAGAAATGGTGGTGCAATTAAGAATTAGCCCAAAAGTTTGCCCAAAAACTTGCAACTGGTGACCAATACATTTTTACCTAAGACATCGTTTTCAAAGTAGCCCAATTTGCGGGAAAACTGCAGACATGTCAACCCTGATGCAGACTGAACTCAAGTGTCTTGTGGTCAATCAACAACAAATGCGCTTCTTGAGCGACAGGGAGCGGGTCTATGTGGAAAGCGGCATGGAGAGAGAGAGAGCGGAGAGAGATGAGTCAAGTAGTGGTGTAAACTATAAAAATGGACGTTACACACGCCATATCACATTTAACAAACCAAACAACAAATACTGTAATTGATGCATGCACCAATATACCGGTATATAGTAATATATGGTATACTGCCCAGCCCTACCCTTAGCCATGGTATATTGGCCGTATACCACACCCCCTCGTGCCTTAGTACTTAAGTAGACCATACTGTATAAAAGTTAAACCTATAGGCTACAGAAGACTATACTGTATATAAAGCTTAAACCTATAGGCTACAGAAGACTACAGAAGGGGATGGCTGCCGTTTTACAGACTCTTAACCAACTATGTTATTTTGTTCGTTTTTTTTGCGTTGTTTGTAACTTATTTTTTAACTTATTGTGAACATAATGTTGCTGCTACCGTCTCTTATGACCAAAAATAACTTCTAGACATCAGAACAGCGATTACTGACCTCGAACTATACAACCTTTTTTTTCTTTAACGAGTCCGATGGAAAGGATATACTGCTTTCTGGGGAACGGGTCCAAACCCCCGTCATCTTCGGGAAGAAAAGATGGAGAAAAAGGGGGCAGAGGTCGGGCTGCCTTCTGAGAATTCGCAGGCGAGTGAGTAAACCCCCACTACAATCCGTTCTATTGGCCGACGTGCAATCATTGGAAAATAAAATGATCAAGGATATCCTACCAACGGAACATTAAAAACTGTAATATCTTGTGTTTCACCGAGTCGAGGCTGAATGACGACACGGCTAATATAGAGTTGGCGGGATTTTCCATGCATCGTCAGGACAGAGAAGCTACGTCTGGTAAGACGAGGGGAGGGGGTGTGTTTATTTGTCAATAACAGCTGTTGCGTGATGTCTAATATTAAAGAATGCTCGAGGTATTGCTCACCTGAGGTAGAGTACATTATGATAAGCTGTAGACCACACTATCTATATTATTCGTAGCCGTCTATTTACCACCACAGACCGATGCTGGCACTAAGACCGCACTCAACCAGCTGTATAAGGCCATAAGCAAACAAGAAAATGCTCATCCAGAAGCGGCACTCCTAGTGGCCGGGGACTTTAATGCAGGCAAACTTAAATCAGTTTTACCTCATTTCCACCAGCATGTCACGTGCAACCAGAGGGAACAAACTCTAGACCAGCTTTAATCCACACACAGAGACGCATACAAAGCTCTCCCTTGGCCCCCATTTGGCAAATCTGACCATGATTCTATCCTCCTGATTCCTTCTTACAACCAAAAACTAAAGCAGGAAGTACCAGCTCTATACAGAAGTGGTCAGTTGACGTGGATGCTACACTACAGGACTGTTTTGCTAGCACAGACTGGAATATGTTCAGGGATTCATCCAATAGCATTGAGGATTATACCACCTCAGTCATCGGCTTCATCAATAAATGCATTGACCCTACGAGCATATCCCAACCAGAAGCCATGGATTACAGGAAACATCCACATCGAGCTAAAGCCTAGAACTGCCGCTTTAAAGAAGCGGGACACTAATCCGGATGCTTATAAGAAATCCCGCTACGCCATCAGACGAACCATCAAACAGGCAAAACTGCCTCACGGCTGGGTTTGATGCCTTTTATGCTCGCTTCGAGGCAAGCAACACTGAAGCATGCATGAGAGCATCAGCTGTTCCAGACGACTGTGTGATAACACTCTCGGTAGCCAATGTGAGCAAGACCTTTAAACAGGTCAACATTCACAAAGCCGATCCTTTGTGAATGATCCTCAACACTGGGGGCCCCTCAGGGTTGCGTGCTCAGGTCCTTCCTGTACTCCCTGTTCACCCAAGACTGCGTGGCCAAACACGACTCCAACACCATCATTAATTTTGCTGACGACACAACAGTGGAAGGCCTGATCACAGACAACGATGAGACAGCCTATTGAAAGGAGGTCAGAGACCTGGCAGTTTGGTGCCAGGATAACAACCTCGCCCTCAACGTGAGCAAGACAAAGGAGCTGATCGTGGGCTACAGGAAAAGGCGGGCCGAACAGGCCCCCATTCTCATCGAGGGGGCTGTAGTGGAGCATATTGAGAGTTTCAAGTTCCTTGGTGTCCACATCACCAACAAACTATCATGGTTCAAACACACCAAGACAGTCGTGAAGAGGGCACAACAACACCTTTCCCCCTCAGGAGACTGAAAACATTTGGCATGGGTCCCCAAAACTTCAAAAGGTTCTACAGCTGCACCATCGAGAGCATCCTGACCGGTTGCATCACCGCCTGGTATGGCAACTGCTCGGCAATTGACTGAAAGGCACTACAGAGGGTAGTGCTTACGGCCCAGTACATCACTGGGGCCAAGCTTCCTGACATTCAGGACTTACAGTACATACTAGGCGGTGTCACAGGAAAGCCCCAAAAATTGTCAAAGACTCCCGTCACCCAAGTCATAGACTGTTCTCTCTGCTACTGCACAGCAAGCACCAAGTCTAGGACCAAAAGGCTTCTTAACAGCTTCTACCCCCCCACCCCCCACACACTCAATTTATCTATGCATAGTCACTCACTGAACTCTACCCACATACTCACTGGACTCTACCCACACACTCACACACTCACACATACTACACTGACACTCCAACACACATATACACACACATACAACATACGCTCACACAAACACACATTCATATTGACGCCACACACACTCACACATAGACACTCTCTTCCACTCTTCACATACGCTGCTGCTACTCTGTTTATTATGTGCACAATGACTCGGTACCGGTACTTCCTGTATAAAGCCTCGTTATTGTTATTTCATTGTGTTACTTTTTATTATTTATTTTTTTACCTCTTTCTTGAACTGCATTGTTGATTAAAGGCTTGTAAGTAAGCATTTCACTGTAAGGTCTACACCTGTTGTATTGTTGGTTAAGGGCTTGTAAGTAAGCATTTCACTGTAAGGTCTACACCTGTTGTATTGTTGGTTAAGGGCTTGTAAGTAAGCATTTCACTGTAAGGTCTACACCTGTTGTATTGTTGGTTAAGGGCTTGTAAGTAAGCATTTCACTGTAAGGTCTACACCTGTTGTATTGTTGGTTAAGGGCTTGTAAGTAAGCATTTCACTGTAAGGTCTACACCTGTTGTATTGTTGGTTAAGGGCTTGTAAGTAAGCATTTCACTGTAAGGTCTACACCTGTTGTATTGTTGGTTAAGGGCTTGTAAGTAAGCATTTAACTGTCAGGTCTACACCTGTTGTATTCGGCGCATGTGACAAATCAAGTTTGATTTGATTTGATTTGACCTATAGGCTACAGTAGACTATACTGTATAAAGCTTAAACATATAGTCTCCAGTAGACTATACTGTATAAAGCTTAAACCTATAGGCTACAGTAGACTATACTGTATAAAGCTTAAACATATAGGCTACAGTAGACTATACTGTATATAAAGCTTAAACCTATAGGCTACAGTAGACTATAAAGCTTAATGCAAGTAAGTCTGAGCATGGATCAGCTGATGGCCCTCCCTAATAACCATTTCAATGTATAAAGGACTGACCTTAGATCAGTCTAAGGGAAGCTTCATCCAACTCCTTTCCTATTGGCTACTGATGGCACTCCAACAGATAAAGCTGATGCTGTCACACTTAACTGATGCATTCATGGTAATGCTACTACCAGATCCCCTGCGCGGCTTGAAATGACCCAGTAACGCAGCGTGCCTCCATCTATCAGCAGTGATGGCTCCATCTATCAGCAGTGATGGCTCCATCTATCAGCAGTGATGGCTCCATCTATCAGCAGTGATGGCTCCATCTATCAGCAGTGATGGCTCCATCTATCAGCAGTGATGGCTCCATCTATCAGCAGTGATGGCTCCATTCATTCTCTTTCTGTCCGCCATACCACTCATCTAACACCTAAGCACTACCGGCCTTTATCATATCTTAAGTTTCGATTAAGTGATCAAATCGTGATTTTACGTGACTCATAAAATATTAAAGACTTGTCTTTAACAGGCAGGGAGGAAGTAAACCGACAAGACGACCCGAGTGGACGTTATAGAATAAAATAGCCTATTCTGCTATTTTATTTCGACTTTTGCAAGAGTAGGCTATGCTATTAGGCCTATATCATATATCAAGTAAATAGTATATGCCAAAGCATAGGTTTAATATGTTTTTTCCATCTTTAGATTGTGTAGGCTACAACACTATAAACCCACGCCCATATCACCGTCAACAAAAACATAGGTTAAATAACGTCCCGCTATGGGAAAGCATTACAGTAGCATAAGCCTCTGAGCCACATGTATAGGCTAATTATTAAAACCATAATCCTTAAGGAGAGGAGAAGAGGAGAGGAGGAGAGGAGAAGAGGAGAGGGGAGAGGAGAAGAGGAGAGGAGAAGAAGTGAAGAGAAGAGAGGAGAGGAGAGGGGGAGAGGAGAGGGGAAGAGGAGAGGAGGAGAGGGGGAGAGGAGAAGAGGAGAGGGGAGAGGAGAAGAGGATAGGAGAAGAAGTGAAGAGGAGAGGAGAGGAGAGGGGGAGAGGAGAGGGGGAGAAGAGAAGGGAGAGAGATTCCTAGGAGCACAATAAGCCCATCGCATCGTCATGTTACCGTCCCATCGCATTCTTCCACCCCGCTTTTCAATAGAGGCTCTTCGTTCATAAAAATGCTAACCATATTTATGATATGGTTGTTGTTTTGCAATAATGCAACGAATAAGCCTTATGCAGCCTATTGTATATGGAAAAGGCTACCGTCCAAGCATTGCAGAGTCTAACATTCCAAAGCTTGGTCGAGGGAAAAAACACAACACGATCATTAGGCCTATATAATGGAAACAACGGTTCTCAAAGACGAAATACATAATTTTCTTGCACATCTTTCAGCACATCTCAGAGAGAACACACGCTGTATTCGATAAACAGTTGCAAGCTCACGTTCAGAACTTGCCCCTGCAACGCTGTCAAAGCATTAACTATTCACAACCGATATAAATATTTCAGGCAGATGCGAAGATGTGTTGATTGATTGGAAACAAGCATCATTCATTCATTCATTCATTAATTCAGTTAATTCTTACCCTTTATCTAAGAAAGAGCTCCGCAAGCTCCTGATCACATAGAGTCGCGATGGGGACGAGGGAGCGAGAGAGACGGGAGGAGATGAGGGGATGCTCGGCTTGGTCTGGCTGCGTCCTCCGGTCTATAGATGGGGTATGGGAGAGGATCCGGACTGGCTGTTTGGTAGACACAGCTCCTGTCTCTGCTCCGTTCTCTTCTTATGCTCCTACTGCTACTGCGGCTGAGCCCTGCAAACCATGTTACTGTGAACCATCACACTCAAGCCTCGTGAGACAACAACCAGAGGACAGAGAGGCAGCTAACTGGCGGGAGGGTGCGTGCTTCCACGGGGATAAGAGAGAGAGAGAGAGAGAGAGATAGAGAGAGAGAGAGAGAGAGAGAGAGATAGAGAGAGAGAGAGAGAGAGAGAGATAGAGAGAGAGTTGGTTTTAGCTAGGTGTGCAGAGGGAGAGGGGATTGCGTGGTACGAGTTTAATTAGATAGCCATACTCATATTGGCACAGCAGTTTTAGTGCCTGCGCGCCTTCTATCTCTGTCTCGGTAGACTTGAGAGGATTATGAACGGAAGATAGAGCACCGCTATTTCCTCCTATAATATTATAAGCTATTTACAAATAGTAGCCTAATAATAATTAACCATTGAAATAGGCCATTGGTAACCAATAAGGCCACCTAGCCTTATATATGACAAGCCTTCAATAGGCTAACAGTGATCAGGTGTCATATTCAAGTTTGGATGAATGTTGTTGTATTAAGCACATTATTACTTATACAACTGATATAAGGACTAGACATGAGATGAAGTAGAAATTAACGTGGGCATTGTTTAATGCGTTTCACACGACAAGACATTCCAAGTCTTCCAATGGAAGTAAGCAGAGGGGCATTCCAGGTGCTACGGGTGCCCTGAAAGGACATCTAGAATATCAGGACACAACATATTCCTCCACCTTCACTTTTGATGCCTCATAAGGAAAAAGTAAATATTCCCAGTTTTGCATATTATTTTATTTTAAATTCTTTATCAGTAAAGAAACGTAATTCTTTATTTTTCATATAATATATAATTCATGTAACAATGGATCTTCAGAATAGCTTTTCCTGAACTAGGGAAAGAGGGTAGACTGCCTCCGTTTCCAGACTTAACCCTGGGGTGTTGGAGGTTAGTCTCTGAACGAACTGTACAACCTTTCAGGGGGTTGTCTTCCTCTGGCAGGGTAATGACGACGTTCAGGTGAGTCTACAGTCACATTGTCTCTGAGTCTGAATGGTGATGGTGTATGCCCAGACTGGGGTGCAACAGTACCCTGAGTAGACACTGGCTGGTTCAGGTGAGTCTGCAGCACTTTCCACATTTGTAGGTTGCAGCTGGGGATATTCAGTGGATGGCTCGTAACTGTGGTAGGTCTCCAGTAGCAGATCTGCGTTTGTCAGTTTACACGAGTCCTCTCTGAGGTTGGTTCCTGGCATCAGTTGATCCTTCTGTCTCCTCCAGAAGATGTTCTCCAGTGTGTGAACTGTGTAGGACTCAGGTCCTGTTTGTGTGAACATTGTTGCTGGTATCCATCACTTTGGACCTTTGCAGTAGTTCCAAGCAAGAACTCTCTCTTTGCTGCGACGCTTCATTTGTTTCCTTGGTCTGGACAAATGTTTGGGCGAGTCCATTCTAGGTGTGGTGAAATGGCGCTGACTTGATGTGCTGGATTCCGTTTGCTTCCATGAATGATCGTAACTCATCAGACACCAGTTGGGGGCCATTATCACTAACGAGTTGCGTTGGCAACCCGAAGTGACTGAAGATTGACCGCAGCTCTTAAATGGTTCTCTCCGCTGAAGTGCTCCTCTGGGAAGTCCCATGGGTGTAGCGGCACTAGCTGAGGCATGTTCCTCATCTTTTGACATGCAGAACATGACTTGGCCTTGTCTTCGATAGCTGCGTCCAAACCTGGCCACCAAATGCAGCTGCGTGCAATCTCCTTCATTCGCACCACAGTGCCCTGAATGGAGTTCTTCAAGCAACCTGCTTTCTCAGTGGCGGCGGTATGATGACTCGAAAGCCCCATAGCAAGCATCCAGACTGTGAGCTCATTTCTCCTACCAGGTAAGGCTTTAATCTGTCCGACAGCTCTCCTGTCCACGACCTCAGACATCACTGGATCAGTGCGAGTGAACATCTTCACTTAGGCTGATGTAACTGGGGCTTTCGTCACTTCCTTGAAGTAAACATTTCAGCGTGGGAGTGCTCAGTGTGCTTGACAGGTTAGGGAAGCCTTGAGAGGCCGTCTGAATTGCAGTGCTGCTCAGACCTTCTGTACTTGATGTCATACTGGTGAGCAGATAACAGTAAGGCACATGGCTGAATGCGGCTAGCTGCGGGTGACAGAATGCTGGTGTGGGGACCAAAGATGGAGGTGAGAGGTCTATGGTCCGTCAGCTTTGTAAATCGTCGTCTGAACAGAAACTGATGGAATTTCTGAATTTCTGATGGAATTTCTGATGGAATTTCTGTGCATAATTGCTTTCGGCTTAACGTAACGTCCGTGATGCAAAAGCAATTGGCCTCGCTTCACCTGATGGCATGATGTGTGAGACCACACCAGGACCATAAGGTGAATGTGTCACATGTCAACTGTAATGGCAAGTTGGGGTTGAAGTGGGGGAGGGCCTCTGACTGAGACAAGGCTGTTTCCACTTTCTTAAAAGGCTTCCTCACATCTGTATGTCCACTTCCACCGTTTGGTTTTTGTT
>CM042396.1:31817330-31827330 GCA_023634145.1 Thymallus thymallus
AACTGGCGCTGGAGTTCGACTGTTCCTGTCGTCCTCTCTCCACCGCCAATCCCCATTCTGTGAGGGTTCCTCCGGGAACCCCCACGAGTGAGGGAACAGCAGCACAACGTCGTCTTCCTCCGACTCCTCTTTGTACTCCTGCTCCCATGGCTGTAGGGGCTCCTCCTGGAACCCCCACGATTGCAGTGGTCGGGGTTCTTTTCCATCGATCCCCGACCACCCCCATAGCCCCCCCAAAAAAACAGTTTGGGGGTTCTTCTGGGCTCCAGGCTGGTCCTTCGCCTTTTTGGCCCGTTGAATCTTCCCTCTTCGGCGCCTCTGCTCCGGACACCAGCCCTCCTCCACCGAACGATAATGGGAGTATTCCCCCTCGGTGATCTTCCCCATTGATAAAGTAATTTGTATGTTTAATGTTAATGACTAAGATGTTTCACCCTGAAACTGTGTAATGTGTAAGATGTATTAGAAATTACATAGACAATGTTTAGAATGTTACTATTTGGTAAATGAGTCAGGATGTAGTTCTTAGGCTAGCAGGCCATAAAACAGGGTGGAGACTTTGCTGACTGGATTTTATAAAAGGTTTTATGTTTTTTCTTTCTGGAGAACGTTCTCTGAATAAAACCTGACCATTGCAATGCTGGAGCTCTGTCTGTATTATTTAAACAAACTGAAGAATTTACAACCTTCAGGATACAGATAGAGTTAAAAAGTTCATTTAGAACATTGGAATAGAAAATATTCGTGACACCCATACCGAGGAGTATATCTCCCAATGTTAATCCCTGTTGCGTCCCAGGGTGGTGGATCATTGTGTCACGGTTTGTAGTAATGGGACGGTAAACGGAGCGTTGGTGAAGTGTCATCCTTGTTTATTGAATGAGGTGTTATCACAAGGCATCAAATAAACAGGAGAGTATAAACAAACAAAGTGACTTACTGTCCTGTGACGTAGTGTAGACAGGCACAAACAATGATCCACACACAGGTGGATGTGTGGGGAGCCTAAATACAATCCCCAATCAGAGACAACCCTGTACAGCTGTCTCTGATTGAGGATCATTACTCCCCTAGTTAGGGTGTGAGGCCTAACCACAATCAAATCCTCACAACCTTAAGGTGTGTGTGTGTGTGTGTGTGTGTGTGTGTGTGTGTGTAGTAACCAATAAAGATTATTCAAAGTGGCCACTCATTGTCTTGATGACAGCTTTGCACACTCTTGGCATTCTCTCAACCAGCTTCACCTGTAATGCTTTCCCAACAGTGTTGAAGGAGATCCCACATATGCTGAACCACAATTGTGGAGATCATCCGTTCACCTACTCTGCAACTCACAAAGACACGGCGGTTGTAACCAAAAATCTCAAATTTGGACTCCAGATTTGTATATTTATATATGTATATTTTTTATATATGTATATATATATTTGGGGTAAGCACAAAACTACCTTCATACTTTAGTAGTGGTTTCTTTGAAGCAAGGTACCGGTTACCTTCAGACAAGTCCCATGACACTCGTGGGGGACGTAGCAAAACGGAGATCACCATCTTTATCACATTTCAGGTAAGACCCAGATGCAGACAACATTGAAGTAAGAACAGTTTATTAATCCAACAGGGGCAGGCAAAAGACAGGTCAAGGGCCGGCAGAGGTCAGTAATCCATATAGGTGGGGCAGAGGTACAGGACGGCAGACAGGCTCAGGGTCAGGGCAGGCAGAGGTCAGTAATCCAGATAGGTGGGGCAGAGTTACAGGACGGCAGACATGCTCAGGGTCAGGGCAGGCAGAGGTCAGTAATCCACATAGGTGGGGCAGAGGTACAGGACGGCAGACAGGCTCAGGGTCAGGGCAGGCAGAGGTCAGTAATCCAGATAGGTGGGGCAGAGGTACAGGACGGCAGACAGGCTCAGGGTCAGGGCAGGCAGAGGTCAGTAATCCAGATAGGTGGGGCAGAGTTACAGGACGGCAGACATGCTCAGGGTCAGGGCAGGCAGAGGTCAGTAATCCACATAGGTGGGGCAGAGGTACAGGACGGCAGACAGGCTCAGGGTCAGGGCAGGCAGAGGTCAGTAATCCAGATAGGTGGGGCAGAGGTACAGGACGGCAGACAGGCTCAGGGTCAGGGCAGGCAGAGGTCAGTAATCCAGATAGGTGAGGCAGAGGTACAGGACGGCAGGCAGGCTCAGGGTCAGGGCAGGCAGAGGTCAGTAATCCAGATAGGTGAGGCAGAGGTACAGGACGGCAGACAGGCTCAGGGTCAGGGCAGGCAGAGGTCAGTAATCCAGATAGGTGGGGCAGAGGTACAGGACGGCAGACAGGCTCAGGGTCAGGGCAGGCAGAGGTCAGTAATCCAGATAGGTGGGGCAGAGGTACAGGACGGCAGACAGGCTCAGGGTCAGGGCAGGCAGAGGTCAGTAATCCAGATAGGTGGGGCAGAGGTACAGGACGGCAGACAGGCTCAGGTTCAGGGCAGGCAGAGGTCAGTAATCCAGATAGGTGGGGCAGAGGTACAGGACGGCAGGCAGGCTCAGGGTCAGGGCAGGCAGAGGTCAGTAATCCAGATAGGTGAGGCAGAGGTACAGGACGGCAGACAGGCTCAGGGTCAGGGCAGGCAGAGGTCAGTAATCCAGATAGGTGGGGCAGAGGTACAGGACGGCAGGCAGGCTCAGGGTCAGGGCAGGCTGAATGGTCAACACCGGGAAAACTAGGAAACAGGAACAATCGAGAGACAGGAGCAGAGGGAAACCCGCTGGTAGGCTTGATGAAACAAAACCAACTGGCAACAGACAAACAGAGAACACAGGTATAAAGTACCCAGGGGATAATGAGGAAGATGGAGACACCTAGAAGGGGGTGGAGACAATCACAAAGACAAGTGAAACAGATCAGGAGGTGACAATCGTGTTCGTGGGAATCTCGCCTTTCCACAGTGGTGTCCCAGTAGTTTGTAGCCCAAACGGTTTGGACACTACCAAACAGAAGTTGGAACATCGATGGTACCAACGGAGAACACCATCATGTTCGTGAGAGTCTCCCCTTTCCATAGAGTGGTCATAATAGTTTTGTAGGTCTAACCGTTCAGACACTACAGACGTTTTCGTGAAAAGACTAATTTTCGGGATGTCTCATGGTCTGACAATCACCGCTCTAGCTCTGCCACCTTTCGCCGCAGATGCGGAAGTACGATATCGACAGATGCAATGGATTGAGACACATCTAATGCAGAAAAACATATCTCTAGTTTAAACTGACAGATGTTGATGGGGATTTTTTTGTTATGTAATTTAGAATGACGCACCGGTGTGTCAATTGACTCTAGGGGGTTAACTTGGTGTTTCTGAAGTTGTTTTGTTTAGAAATCATTTCAAATACTTGATATAAGCTTTATTGAGCTCCTGGCTTAATGGACCAATGGAATAGTCTCAAAATTGTAAAAAACAAACCCCGGCCACGCCAAGCAGGCTACAGCAAATGCTCAAAGTATTTGTAAGATTTCAAGTAGTATTTTAACCCAGGTCAGGTGATATTGCAGGAAATGTCTTTGAGGCAGATGGGAGTTTCAGTTGCAAAACATTTTCTCCAGTTGGCTGCCAACGGAACAATACTCGCATTCATTAGGACACACCCTAGAAAAAAAAATTCTGTTCCTGTCTGTGCCAACTGAACGCACCCAAGGTGTCCTACACCACCTGTAGTGTGATGGTTAGTCCAGGAGCAGCTGATGTCACCTATGCTCAGCTGGGGGATTATAGGTGCAAGGGCTGAGCTATTTCCGGGGATCCGGGACATACTTTTAATCCTGCTGGGAATCCAAACACACACACACACACACACACACACACACACACACATATAGTAGAGTCTCTCTCTCTCCGTCTCACCTGCCCCCTTCATCACAAACAGACCTGTGTTCAAATACAATAAAAAATAATTTCAAATGCTTTATCTATGATTAATTGAGCTTGCCTTGTTGCAATGGAACAAATAGAAAAATACCCAAATTCCAAAGGCCGCCCATCTGGCTAAAGAATAAAAACCCCGCCCATCTGGCTAAAGAATACAAACCCCGCCCATCTGGCTAAAGAATACAAACCCCGCCCATCTGGCTAAAGAATACAAACCCCGCCCATCTGGCTAAAGAATACAAACCCCGCCCATCTGGCTAAAGAATACAAACCCCGCCCATCTGGCTAAAGAATACAAACCAGCCAGATGGGCGGGGTTTGGAATTTGGGTATTTTGGCTGCAACAAGCCTTCAGAATCTCATTGCAGAATTCGACGTTCATCCACGTTCTCCTACATCAAAGTGTTGTTGTTGCTCCTGCTACTCTGTATCATTCCATTTCTCCAAACGTCACATTTTGAAGATAAGGATTAAGTTTAGGCACTCATTCTGAATGGTTCAGGTAAGGATTAAGTTTAGGCACTCATTCTGAATGGTTCAGGTAAGGGTTAAGTTTAGGCACTCATTCTGAATGGTTCAGGTAAGGGTTAAGTTTAGGCACTCATTCTGAATGGTTCAGGTAAGGGTTAAGTTTAGACACTCATTCTGAATGGTTCAGGTAAGGGTTAAGTTTAGGCACTCATTCTGAATGGTTCAGGTAAGGGTTAAGTTTAGGCACTCATTCTGAATGGTTCAGGTAAGGGTTAAGTTTAGACACTCATTCTGAATGGTTCAGTTAAGGGTTAAGGTTTGGGATAGGGTTAAAACCAAAAATAGTGTCCAGAACTGGGATAGAACATCCAACATTCTGATCCAGAGTCATGTGATTACACCTATCCACTAACCCGTCCACAACACCCTAGAATAACCCAAGCCTACTTGATTGTAATAGGGCTCACTGTTGCCCCTACTGGCCGGTTTTGAAGGCATTTTGCAACATCCTCAGGACATGGAAAGACGTCCAATTTCGACTTGAATCTTGAACGACCTGGCAGGTGTGTTTGTGTGTGTGTGTTGGTGTGTGTTTGTGTGTGTGTGTGTGTGTGTGTGTTTGTCTGTGTGTGTGTGTGTGTATGTGTGTGTGTGTGTGTTTGTCTTTGTGTGTGTGTGTGTGTGTTTGTCTTTGTTTGTGTGTGTGTGTTTGTCTGTGTGTGTGTGTTTGTCTGTGTGTGTGTGTGTGTGTGTTTGTCTGTGTGTGTGTATGTGTGTGTGTGTGTGTGTGTGTTTGTCTGTGTGTGTGTGTGTGTTTGTCTGTGTGTGTGTGTGTGTGTGTTTGTCTGTATGTGTGTTTGTTTGTCTCTGTGTGTGTGTGTGTTTGTCTGTGTGTGTGTGTGTGTTTGTCTGTGTGTGTGTGTGTTTGTCTGTGTGTGTGTGTGTGTGTGTGTGTGTGTGTGTGTGTGTGTGTGTGTGTGTGTGTGTGTGTGTGTGTGTCTGTGTGTGTGTGTGTGTGTGTGTGTGTGTGTGTGTGTGTGTGTGTGTGTGTGTTATTTATACTTAGGCTTTCTATGTCAGATGTCATTTTATTTGGTCCCAAAGTAAATACTGTACCTCCTAGACACAATACATGACCCTTTCCTCTTGAGGATGATGTTATTAACTCCAGTAAGCACTCAGCGGTGGAGCACTGAGGAACATCACACAAAATGGTGGTTGGCAGGTTTTGTGTAATGTTAGCCAGAGTTAAGTGTGTGATGGGGCTGAAAGCAAAGAGATGTCTGTGACTGATGCAACATCTCTCCTCTGATGGACACTCTGTCAACAAAACCCTTCATATAACCATTCCTTCCTTTCCTTTGCTCCTTTCTCTTTGTTTCTCTTTGTTTCTCTCTCTCTCTCTAATTAGAGCCACTTTCACATCCATGCCATAGTCTCTAGGTGGAAGATAATCTAATTGTGAAATTGGCAGCTATGAGGATGGAGGGATGGAGGGATGGAGGATGGAGGGATGGAGGATGGAGGGATGGAGGGATGGAGGGAGGACCGTCATCAGGACAAGGTGACAAGCTAATATACTCTCTCCTAAGGAAGGAAAGAGGGATGGGGGATCACATATATAGAGAGATGGAGAGATGAAGAAAGTGTAGAGTGATGCGGGTGGGGTTGTGGAGGACAAGGCAGAAACCAGGGGCGCATCTCAATAGTCTAAAGTCAACCTCCTTTCCTTGTCTCTTCTACTTCATATGTATTGATATGAACAGATATAAACTGTGGATTCCTTCTTGAGACTCTAGTTCTCTGACAATAGTGCAAATGAAGAAGAGACAAGGAGGAAACCACAGACTATTGAGATGCCCTACACTTAGTAACGGTTTGGCATGTCATGGTCTGTGGCCAGCAGTCACTTCACAACGCTCTGGCGTTACCAGATTACCCAGTGTCTCATAAACTGGTAATCTGTTGGCCCATCTACTGTATGTCTCTCTTTCTCTCTCACGTGTCAGCAGTGACAGAGTCACAGGCAACTGACTGAGCTAAATACTCCCCTTAGCAGACGCTAGAGAGAGAGACAGGATACTCCCATTAGCAGACGCTAGAGAGAGACAGGATACTTCCCTTAGCAGACGCGAGAGAGACAGGATACTCCCCTTAGCAGACGCTAGAGAGAGACAGGATACTCCCCTTAGCAGACGCTAGAGAGAGACAGGATACTCCCATTAGCAGACGCGAGAGAGAGACAGGATACTCCCATTAGCAGACGCGAGAGAGAGACAGGATACTCCCATTAGCAGACGCTAGAGAGAGACAGGATACTCCCATTAGCAGACGCTAGAGAGAGACAGGATACTCCCATTAGCAGACGCTAGAGAGAGACAGGATACTTCCCTTAGCAGACGCGAGAGAGACAGGATACTCCCCTTAGCAGACGCTAGAGAGAGACAGGATACTCCCCTTAGCAGACGCTAGAGAGAGACAGGATACTCCCATTAGCAGACGCGAGAGAGAGACAGGATACTCCCATTAGCAGACGCTAGAGAGAGACAGGATACTCCCATTAGCAGATGCTAGAGAGAGACAGGATACTCCCATTAGCAGACGCTAGAGAGAGACTTGCAGGCTTTTACTCCAGCACACTTGATTAGACTAATTCACTTCTCATCAGGACTTTGATTGGTTGAATCAGGTGTTTTAGTGTCAGTACTGGACTGTAACTTCTAACTTATGTATGAATGACATTTAGGAGACTATTTTATCCAAAGCAACTTATTGTCATGCTTGCAAACATTTTACTTTTGGGGCTCCGGGAATCAAACCCACAATCCCAGCCCTGCAAACACCATGCTCTACCAACTGAGCCATACAAGAGCCAGCGATATGAAAATATAATTCTAGCTCTGTTTCTAATTGCATGGGGAAAGCACTAACAGCGCTATACTTATCTAACCTCTAGCTATCCAGGTTAGCTCCATTGAGATAGAATCTCATTGAGATGAGGCAGGCTAATGATGTACTCCAATCCCATGTGTGTCCCAAATGGCTTCCTATTCCCATTGCAGAACACCAATTTTGACTAGAGCTCTGTGGGCCCTGTCAAAACAAGTGCACTGCAAAGGGATTAGGGTGTCATTTGGGATGCATCTCCAGTGATCAGATCAGTGGGGAAGGTTGGCTTGGGGCCCAGGGCTGGCTGGCTAGGGTAATAGCATCTAGTCGTGAGCTAGACAGGGTTACAGCAAGGCTACACTGGTGTAATGTAACACACACACACGCGCGCACACATAACTAGGCAAGGCAGTTAAGAACAAAGTCTTCTTTACAGTGACACCCTTCAGCGGCCAAACCCGGACAACACTGGGCCAATAGTGCGCCGCCCTATGGGACTCCCAATCACGGCCGGTTGTGAAACAGTCTGGATTACTACACTACTTGTGTGTCTTTCTCTACAGCTGTACACGCAGACAAAGTCATTTTCACACTGAAGGAGGAAAAAAGGTAATGGTTCTATATCGACCCTATATAACAAGATAATCTGCTAACTCAACAGTGCCTGCAAACACCTGTATTATTCCACCTAACACTAATGCAGAAGCCTCTACTTTACTTGAAGGATCAATATGTGAATCCATTTGGGAATTGTATTAATTCTGACAGGCTTGGCAAAAATGTAAAGATTGGATTTGGACCTCAACGCTTCAAGGAAACGTACAGCTGGATTGATATCTAATAGTTGCCTGTTGATACCAGCGAAGGCCAATAATAATCTAGGAAGCCGTTGGAGGGGTGTGGCCAGCTGTTAGTGAACCTGATTATCCATACCCATCAGTATAAGTTCAGGGTGGTATCATGCCATAGTCAGTCTGGACTTGGAAGATTTCATTTTTTTCCTCTAATCCAAGACTGATTTAGACCCGGGAACCCTGGGTGGGTGCCATTAATTATTAGGTGGAATAGAAACCCAGCAGTACCTCCAGGTTCAGATTATAATAGCCCTGAATAGGCCTGACTTAAAGACATCAATCCTGATTTATAATGATCCATTCCAAGTCTCCTATGGACTAATAATGATCCATCCCAAGTCTCCTATGGACTAATAATGATCCATCCCAAGTCTCCTATGGACTAATAATGATCCATCCCAAGTCTCCTATGGACTAATAATGATCCATCCCAAGTCTCCTATGGACTAATAATGATCCATCCCAAGTCTCCTATGGACTAATAATGATCCATCCCAAGTCTCCTATGGACTAATAATGATCCATCCCAAGTCTCCTATGGACTAATAATGATCCATCCCAAGGTGCTCGGTCAGCACGTAAACAAACCAGAGGTGACAGTTGACAAATTAATAGTTCTGGTACTGACTTCTGGGAGTTTCTCCTACTTTCGCTTTTTGGATATACACCAAAGCTTTCGGAGTAATACACCATATACACATATACACATACAGTATACATACACACATATACACATATACACATACAGTATACATACACACATATACACATATACACATAAAGTACACATACACACGTATACACATATACACACACAGTACACATACACACATATACATATATACACACACAGTATACAAACACATATACACATACAGTATACATACACACATATACACATATACACACACTGTATACATACACACATATACACATATACACATACAGTATACATACACACATATACACATAAACACATACAGTATACATACACACATATACACATACAGTATACATACACACATATACACATATACACATACAGTATACATACACACATATACACATATACACACACAGTATACATACACACACATACACATATACATATACAGTATACATACACACATATACATAAAAACATATAAACATATACACATAAACATAAAAACATATAAACATATACACAATTACACATATAAACATATACACATATATATACATATAAAAATATAAACACATACACATATACACAAATGCACATATACACATATACACAAATGCACATATACACATACACACATACACATTCACATATGTACACATATACACATGCACATATATACACATATACATATATACACATACACATATACTGTACATATACACACATACAGATATATACACATATACACACATACCCATACACACATATACGCACATAATGTACACATACACACATATACACATATACACATACACATACACATATACACCCCTGGTCAAAGGTTTGGAATATTACTCATTCATGGGATTTTCTTTGTTGAATAAAAGTGAAGACATCAAAACTATGACATAACACATTTGCTGCAAAGAAACCACTACTAAAGGACACCAATAAGAAGAAGAGACTTGCTTGGACCAAGAAACACGAGCAATGGACATTAGACCGGTGGAAACTTTTGAGATTTTTGGTTCCAACCTCAACCAAATTTAGATGGTTTGGGATGTCGGACCGCAGTGAAGGAAACACAGCCAACAAGTGCTCAGCACATGTGGGAACTCCTTCAAGACTGATGGAAAAGCATTCCAGGTGAAGCTGGTTGAGAGAATGCCAAGTGTGCAAGCTGTCATCAAGGCAAAGGGAGGCTATTTGAAGA
>CM042396.1:31832330-31859830 GCA_023634145.1 Thymallus thymallus
ACGATGCCTCACTCCTGGACGAGGTAAACACCCGCTTCGAGGAAAATCGAGCCGTCGATGCAGAGCGCCCATGTGGGCCCCCGACACTTACCAGGACTGTTTGCTCTTGTTCTCTGTGGCCGACGTGAGTAAGTCAATTAAGCGTGATAAACCTCACAAGGCCGCCGGCCCAGACGGCATCCCAAGCCGCGTCCTCAGAGCATGTGCAGACCAGCTTGCTGGAGTGTTTACGGACATATTCAATCTCTCCATATCCCAGAGGAACGTTTACATCAACGACGGTCTTGTATCCCACCCCACAGAGAAAGAAGCCATCACTCTTCTCCACAATGCTCAAGAGATTTTGGCCCTCTCCAACTTACGCTTGCACAAGATCGCCTCTAACAAGGCAGAGATCATGAGAGCCTTTCCTCCAGACGACCTAGCTAAGGGGCTGAAGGAACTGGATCTGAGTGTTGACTTCCCTCCCATACAGAGAAGTCTTGGGGTGAGCTGGGACATCGCAGATGATGTCATTACATTTCAGGTGTCCTCAGCAGAGAAACAACGGATACCAGTGGGAACATAGATGTTGGCTTCATCTTTGGAAAGGCAAGGCTCGGTCCATGTCCTGAGATACCTGTTCCAAAACTTGAGCTGTGTACTGCTGTTCTAGCTGTGGAAATAGCAGAAGCAATCATCGATGAGATTGATATGCAACATGACGCTGTCATATTCTACTCCAACAGTAAGGTAGACCTGGGTTAGATTCACAACGACTCCAGACAATTCAATTTGTATGTAAATAACAGGGTTTAGCGTATCAGGAGATCAACCAACCCAGAGCAGTGGAAGCATGTTCCTATTGACCAGAACCCTGCTGATCATGCCTCGAGATCAGTCCCAGCAGGCAGCCTGACTCACAGCACATGGTTGACAAGATCAGCTTCCTTGCTCAGGTCAGCAGAGCCAGAAACCCCTCAGACACCTTTCTTCTTGGTTGTGCTGGCAAGCACTGACACATTGCTCACTCCTTCAATTAAAGCAGCAGCTGCAAAGGATGGCACATCTGTGACAAACCCTGCTCCGTCGAGGACCAGGATCAGGCCAAGACCATCATAATACGCAGTCCGCAACACAGCACCTTTCAAGAGGAAATGGAGTGCATCAGAGAAGGTAAAGCCAATCCTAAGCAGAGCCCACTCTTCAGTCTGTGCCCCTACATCGAGGATGCAGGCCTGCAGAGGATTGGAGGACGCCTGTCCCAAGCAAACTTTGGCCAAGATTAAATCAACCCTCTCATCCTCCCTGGAAGGAGCCACGTCACTACTCTACTCATCCGCCACCACCACAAGCAGGTCCACCATCAAGGGCACCACTTCACTGAAGGTGCTTTGAGAGAAGCTGGTCTGTGGGTCATTGGTGGGAAATGCCGTATCAGCAGCACATTCTACCAATGCGTAATTTGCAGAAGACTACTTGGGAAGATGGAATCTCAGAAGATGTCTGAGAAGATCTCAGAAGATGTCTGACCTGCCCGGGGATCACCCTCCCTTCTCCTTCGTCAGGTTGGATGTGTTTGGGCCACAGATGGTTACAGCACGTCGCACCAGAGGTGGCCTAGCAAGCAGTAAGCACTGGGCTGAGGTGTTCACATGTATGAGAACCAGGGCCATATACATTGAAGTCATTGAGTCAATGGACTCCTCGAGCTTCGTAAATGCTTTGCAGAGGACCAGCCAAAGAAATCATGTCCGACTGTGGCACAAACGTCATTGGGGCTTGCAGAGAGCTAAATATGGAGGCCGTTTAGAGTGACAAGGGAGTTCAAGAGTACCGGAGTAACGAAGGGTGTGCTTGGGTCTTCAACCCACCACACTCGTCTCACGTGGGAGGCAGCTGGGAGAGAATGATCGGAGTCACAAGGCGCATCCTGGATTTGATGTTGATGAATGTGGGTCCATCCAAGCTTACTCACAAAGTCTTGACCACATTTATGGCGGAAGTGTCAGCCATTGTGAATGCTTGTCCACTGTTTTGTGTGTCTACGGTTCCAGACTCCCCCCTCATCTTGACACCAGCGACACTCCTCACCCAAAAGGTTACTGCCGTTCCCCCTCCACAAGGGGAATTCAATGAAAAAGACCTCTTCAGCCGTCAATGGAGGCAAGTACAGAGCCTTGCCGACACCTTCTGGCACCGTTGGAAGAAAGAATATCTTCCTTCCCTGCAGAGTCGTCGGAAGTGGCAAAATGAGACATTGTGGGGCTGAAAGACAGCCAAGCAAAAAGAAACGACTGGCCCATGGGCATCATCACAAAGACCTTTCCCGGCAGAGATGGAAAGGTGAGAAAGGTTGAAGTCAAGACAGCAAGAGAGGGGTCATGTAAGACCTTCCTGTGTCCAGTCTCAGAGACTATCCTACTCCTCTCTCTTGAGTAACATTGAAGTTCTAACCTGCATAGTCATAGGTTAATGGTGGCATCCTTACAGATACCAGGCGGGGAGTGTTCTGTCCCCTGTAGTTGGGTTTGAGTTCCTTTAGGCTAACATGTAATTTAATTTTTGACCACTTGGGGGCAACTGTTCTGTGTCGATGTGTGTTGTTTGTTTAATATGCTAAATCCTGTAGATGAAGAATTGTTTCCATTCCAAAATGGTGAAAGTCACACTGTAGACCTGCAGACGTTATCAAACTCCATCCTTTTTGCTATCATTTAGTAGAAGCATTGTCTGTAAGTAAAATTAATCATTACATGTTTGGCATTCAATTCATGATGATATTTTGTACGGATGATCGATTTAATGAGATTTATGAATCTTCTTTATAGCCACATGGATATCTGTTCAGTGCGTTTGATCTTGTCATGTTTTGGGGAATTATTAACATCCAATTTAATGCATAACGCTGCCTATATCTGTGTTTATGAACATGTATACAGATACATGCTGTGTTATTATTGAGAATCAAGCCTAGTATTCAGCTAGAATACAATAAGTCATACTCATTGTTATTTTATTTCTATATTTCTGTCACTATTACTGTACCTACAATGCAATGGCAATAAATCATCCTTCAACACTACAGTAGCTGTACCGGGTTTATCCATCTGCTGAGCTTTCTCTCTGATCAATAATGTCCTGCTCCTTCTTCTCTCTGATCAATAATGTCCTGCTCCTTCTTCTCTCTGATCAATGATGTCCTGCTCCTTCTTCTCTCTGATCAATAATGTCCTGCTCCTTCTTCTCTCTGATCAATAATGTCCTGCTCCTTCCTCTCTCTGATCAATAATGTCCTGCTCCTTCTTCTCTCTGATCAATAATGTCCTGCTCCTTCTTCTCTCTGATCAATGATGTCCTGCTCCTTCTTCTCTCTGATCAATAATGCCCTGCTCCTTCTTCTCTCTGATCAATGATGTCCTGCTCCTTCTTCTCTCTGATCAATAATGTCCTGCTCCTTCTTCTCTCTGATCAATAATGCCCTGCTCCTTCTTCTCTCTGATCAATGATGTCCTGCTCCTTCTTCTCTCTGATCAATGATGTCCTGCTCCTTCTTCTCTCTGATCAATAATGTCCTGCTCCTTCTTCTCTCTGATCAATAATGTCCTGCTCCTTCTTCTCTCTGATCAATAATGTCCTGCTCCTTCTTCTCTCTGATCAATGATGTCCTGCTCCTTCTTCTCTCTGATCAATGATGTCCTGCTCCTTCTTCTCTCTGATCAATGAATGCCTGCTCCTTCTTCTCTCTGATCAATGATGTCCTGCTCCTTCTTCTCTCTGATCAATGATGTCCTGCTCCTTCTTCTCTCTGATCAATGATGACCTGCTCCTTCTTCTCTCTGATCAATAATGTCCTGCTCCTCCCTCTCTCTGATCAATAATGTCCTGCTCCTTCTTCTCTCTGATCAATAATGCCCTGCTCCTTCTTCTCTCTGATCAATGATGTCCTGCTCCTTCTTCTCTCTGATCAATGATGTCCTGCTCCTTCTTCTCTCTGATCAATAATGTCCTGCTCCTTCTTCTCTCTGATCAATAATGTCCTGCTCCTTCTTCTCTCTGATCAATAATATCCTGCTCCTTCTTCTCTCTGATCAATAATGTCCTGCTCCTCCCTCCCTCTGATCAATGATGTCCTGCTCCTCCCTCCCTCTGATCAATAATGTCCTGCTCCTTCTTCTCTCTGATCAATGATGTCCTGCTCCTTCTTCTCTCTGATCAATAATGTCCTGCTCCTTCTTCTCTCTGATCAATGATGTCCTGCTCCTTCTTCTCTCTGATCAATAATGTCCTGCTCCTTCTTCTCTCTGATCAATAATGTCCTGCTCCTTCTTCTCTCTGATCAATAATGTCCTGCTCCTTCTTCTCTGATCAATGAATGCCTGCTCCTTCTTCTCTCTGATCAATAATGTCCTGCTCCTTCTTCTCTGATCAATGAATGCCTGCTCCTTCTTCTCTCTGATCAATAATGTCCTGCTCCTTCTTCTCTCTGATCAATAATGTCCTGCTCCTTCCTCTCTCTGATCAATGATGTCCTGCTCCTTCCTCTCTCTGATCAATAATGTCCTGCTCCTTCTTCTCTCTGATCAATA
This sequence comes from Thymallus thymallus, assembly GCA_023634145.1. Classification (NCBI taxonomy): domain Eukaryota; kingdom Metazoa; phylum Chordata; class Actinopteri; order Salmoniformes; family Salmonidae; genus Thymallus; species Thymallus thymallus. The sequence goes on from CM042396.1 coordinate 31,836,899, forward strand.
ATGACCTGCTCCTTCTTCTCTCTGATCAATAATGTCCTGCTCCTTCTTCTCTCTGATCAATAATGTCCTGCTCCTTCTTCTCTCTGATCAATAATTTCCTGCTCCTCCCTCTTTTTGATCAATAATGTCTCCTCCAGCCTGGCTTCAGATGTTCTGTGAATAAATATTTTTTTAAAGAGTAGAGACAGACATAGTTTCCTACATTTGGTCTTTCTCATGTTATGATCATACTGTATATATGGTGTTCTGTCTAACACACACACTGAGCTGAAATAGGATAACCATCTACCTCCCCAGACATCAATACTAAGTAGTTTGCTATGGCAACCATTCTCAATCCTGGTCCCAGTTAGGCTATTTAGTTTTTTTCAGGCTTTCACTTCAATGGGTCTCTCACGCTCTCTCTCTCTCTCTCTCTCTCTCTCTCTCTCTCTCTCAGGTTAATACCACAGTAAAGTACTAAAACATGATAGAACAAAAGAAGGAAGACAAAGACTTTGTGCCGATTAGTTGAACACTATTAACTGGAGAATTTAACATTTAGTTACATTGAAAATAATAAGAAATAATATAAATCAGGCAGACCTGATAATAATAGATATGTAGATCAAGAAGCTTCTATTAAAGAGCCTGAGCTCGGGGACCATCTATTTCAAACACCCTGAGAGAGATAGAATAGACGTCAGAAGAGGAGGAGGAGGGCATGTAGGTGCACTTTATCTATCAATACAGACACAATATGTACAAAGGTATGTGGACACCCCTTAAAATTAGTGGATTCGGCTATTTCAGCTACACCCATTGCTGACAGGTGTATACAATCTCCATAGATAAATATTGGCAGTAGAATGATTGTGTGCTTCCAATTTTGTGGCAACAGTTTGGGGAAGGTATTTTCCTGTTTCAGCATGAAATGGTTTTCGAGATCAGTGTGGAAGACCTTGACTGGCCTGCACAGAGCCCTGACCTCAACCCCATCGAACACCTTTGGGATGAATTGGAACGCAGACTGCGAGGCCAGGCCTAATCGCCTAGTGCCTGACCTCACTAATGCTCTTGTGGCTGAATGGAAGCAAGTCCCCGCAGCAATGTTCCACTAACCCTAACCCTAAACCTAACCCTAACCCTAACAATAACACTAACGCTAACACTAACCCATACTTCGACAATGGAGTCCCAGATTTGAGGGTGGAATCACTAGGGAGCCATTTTAATTAATGAATCTACGCCGGCCCAATTAACCCATCTTTATACACCTGCTGAGTGCTTGTTAATGTGTGTGTGTGTGTGTGTGTACTTGTGTGAGTGCTTGTTAATGTGTGTGTGTACTTGTGTGAGTGCTTGTTAATGTGTGTGTGTGTGTGTGTGCGTGTGTGTGTGCACGTGTGTGTGTGTGTGTGTCTACAGCCATTATCAAGGCACACAAAACAGGACATCCCAGGGTACACCACTCAGAGCCCTGTGAATTCGGGGTCGTATTTTTATTCGCTGTCCCTGCGCATTAATATGCAGAGTATTAATGAGCAGAGTATTGATAATGAGCAGAGTATTAATGAGCAGAGTATTAATAATGAGCAGAGTATTAATAATGAGCAGAGTATTAATGAGCAGAGTATTAATAATGAGCAGAGTATTAATGAGCAGAGTATTAATGATGAGCAGAGTATTAATGAGCAGAGTATTAATAATACAACAGAGTATTAATAATGAGCAGCTGTAGCGCATCGTCTCTAATTAGGGATCCTACATAGGTTTGTATGTTTCACACTGGGTTGTGGGTCATTGTATATGTCATTGTATATTTCGCAAGTCACCGGTGAAGTAAGTGTGCATTATTTACGTTCATTATCGTGTTTTGATTTTGACGTTACGTTTGCATATCGTGTTTCCTTTGTTTAGTAGTTTGTACCTTTTTATTGAATATTCAGTAAATAAATAAATAAATAACCTCTGCGCTGCGTCTTGGTCGCTCCATGCGCCCAGCCGTGACAGACCTTGGGCTGTGTATGCGCCCAGCCGTGACAGACCTTGGGCTGTGTATGCGCCCAGCCGTGACAGACCTTGGGCTGTGTATGCGCCCAGCCGTGACAGACCTTGGGCTGTGTATGCGCCCAGCCGTGACAGACCTTGGGCTGTGTATGCGCCCAGCCGTGACAGACCTTGGGCTGTGTATGCGCCCAGCCGTGACAGACCTTGGGCTGTGTATGCGCCCAGCCGTGACAGACCTTGGGCTGTGTATGCGCCCAGCCGTGACAGACCTTGGGCTGTGTATGCGCCCAGCCGTGACAGACCTTGGGCTGTGTATGCGCCCAGCCGTGACAGACCTTGGGCTGTGTATGCGCCCAGCCGTGACAAGTGCACAGGGCTACAGTCCAAAATGCTGCAGAATATAGAGGATAGGGTGCCATTTAGGATGCATCCCTCATGTCTTATCTGGTGTCCTGTGTATACTTTAAGTATGCTCCCTCTAAAGGCATCTGCATGCATCCCAGTCCAAACCGTTCGGAAGAGTTTGTGCATATAAAAGTATGTACTTTTGTGAAATATTTGTTTGTTTCTGAGTTTTTTTGGGGCTGTTTGGGAACACAAAAATGTTTCTGGAGGCAAGCTGAAGTTCGGAGCAGAAATCTACACCCCTTCGTCGGTGATTGGTAGGGATTCTTCAATACAGTCTTTGTTGTCATTCAATGAGAAACGACTCATTTTCATGCAAAAATGTTCATTGAGAAATACTGCACCAAACATCTTAGTTAGATGTATAATTGCGCAAATAAGATCTCATCAGCAAAAACTTAAAAATTAATGACAGATTTCTTGAGCTATCTTAGATGAATTCTCTCAAAATCAATTTTTTCTAGTTTTTCAATGCGAGCACACTTGTTCGGTTTGTCTAGACGAACTGAAACATGTTGACACCTTAATTCTCCCATCTCTCTCTCTCTCTCTCGCTCTCTCGCTCTCTCCCTCTCTCTCGCCTCTCTCTCCCGCCCCTTCCAGAGGACCTTAGCCCTAGGACTACCTGGCCTGACGACTCCTGTAATTTTCAACCTCTCCTTGTCCCAGTCTGTAATCCCTGCATCTTTTAAAATGACCCCAATCATTCCTGTCCCCAAGAACTCTAAGGTTTCGTGCCACAATAACTACTGCCCTGTAGCACTCACTTCGGTTATCATGAAGTGCTTTGAGAGGCTGTTTATGGCACACTTTACAGTTTTTTACGATTGCTTAAGCACGATTTTGAAAACAGGGCTCATTTTGTCAAAACACTACACACAATTCACACAACCACACAAGTAGCAGAATACCTCAGATATTTTGCAAAATGAAACACTTCATTCAAAACTATACAATAATTTATAAAAACCCAATTTTGTCACCGTATGGCAACACACATGGTTCATACGATCTGATTATGTTTGAACCAGTTACACACTGCTGTGCTCAATCTAAAACACTTTTAACATTTATACTTTTCTGATGATATAGTCTGGGTTTGATTTTTTCAGAGAGTAAAGTACATGAATACATCGACCAAACACAAGACCAGTACCGCACACTGATGAGAATATTAATTTCTCTCCACATTGTAAAATCAGTCAATACATCCATGCATTTCCAAAGGTTTAATTTTGATCTGAAAATCAGAACAGAACATATTCTAAATAGAACATGGAACATAAACACATCAACAACTGTTGTGGAGACAAAAAAGAAAACATGAATAAAAAAATAAACCCTAAGCATCATCTCTTCACCTAGCGGGATCTGGCCAGAGCACTTCGTCCACATCACAGGCCATGTCCTCTCTGGCAAGACAGCGAGGGGAGAATCTTCTTGAATGGCGTATCCATCCTTGCACAGACCCTGCAATAATTTGGTCGCAGGCCTCCTCCATGGCTTCAAAATAGCTCTGTGGCCAATGATGTTCCTCTCTCTTCTTCTTCCTGTTGTCAGGTTAAACCCAGCCTCATCTATGAAGATATATTCATGTGGGATTGCATCAGCATCCATTTGCAAAACTCTCTGAAAAAAAGACAACATTGTGTAGTTCAACATAGCCTACTAGAAATGTACATGTGAAAAGATTCTGTGTTCAGTGCACAATACTGAAGTGAACATTACTTACCTCCACATATTCATGCCACAGGTCTTTTACTCTCAGAATTTCTTTCAAATGTAGAGTTGTTTAATCAAAACCATGTTTACAACAGCTCTCTCTTGTTCCTCTAGGGATATGGGGCTCTACTCTCCCTCTTCCTCTTCCTCTTCCTCTTACTGCAACATTGCCTTCCATTTTTGTTGAAGACAGGTAAACTCACCTGTTGCCTTTTTATAGTGCTTACGCCTGATTGGTGACTTTCCAATTTAGCACCCAAATGTCTGTACACCTGACTGCCGTGTTTGATCAATTGGTTCATAGGTGTGGTATTTTGAAAGGCAGTGCCTTGAAATGGCAAAGAAGTGACATCATGTTAGATTTCTGTGTCTAATGTAGAGAAGTGTGTTTAGTGTTTTGCAAAAAGTGTGAGGCTGAGAATGTGCAAATCTGGGCTGAGGTTTTGCTCCTTGAGTGTCAGGTTTCACTAACTGTGTGTTATTTAAAATTTTAGTGTGTAAGCAATCGTAAAAAAAACTGTAACTCCACCATCCCAGACACCCTGGATCCAGTCCAATCCATAGATGACACAATCTCAATTTCTCTCCACACTGCCATCACCCATCTAGATAAAAGGAAAACCAATGTGAAAATGCTGTTCATTGACAACAGCTCAGCGTTCAACACCATTGTCCCCTCCAAGCTCGTCATCAAGGACTCCTCCCTCTGCAAATGGATCCTGGACTTCCTGACGGGCCGACACCAGGTGGTGAGAGTAGGCAACATCACCTCCACCACACTGACCCTCAACACAGGGGAGTGTGCCTAGTCCCTTCCTGTACTCCCTGTTCACCCACACACACACAGACACTGCAGGGTCATTCACACACACACACACACACACACACACACACACACACACACACACACACACACAGACAGACACTGCAGGGTCATTCACACTGGCACACACACACAGACAGACACTGCAGGGTCATTCACACTGGCACACGCACACAGACACTGACACTGCAGGGTCATTCACACTGGCACACGCACACAGACACTGACACTGCAGGGTCATTCACACTGGCACACACACACACACACACACACACACACACACACTTCAGGGTAATTTACATCCCCACAGCATGATGGTGCCATCACCATGCTTCACTGTAGGGATGGTGCCAGGTTTCCTCCAGCTGTGACACTTGGCATGGAGGCCAAAGAGTTAAATCTTGGTTTCATCAGACCAGAGTATCTTGTTTCCCATGGTCTGAGAGTGTTTAGGTGCCTTTTGGCAAACTCCAAGAAGGCTATCATGTGCCTTTTACTGAGGAGTGGCTTCAGTCTGGCCACTCTACCATAAATGCCCTGACCAAGGCCCTTCTCCCCCGATTGCTCAGTTTGGCCGGGTGGCCAGCTCTAGGAAGAGTCTTGGTGGTTCAAAACATCTTTCACTTTAGAATGATGGAGGCCACTGAGTTCTTGGGGACCTTCAATGAGGCAGACTTTTTTTGGTACACTTCCCCAGATCTGTGCCTCGACACAATCCTGTCTCGGAGCTCTACGGACAATTCCTTCGACCTCATGGCTTGGTTTTTGCTCTGACATGCACTGTCAACTGTGGGACCTTATAGAGACAGGTGTGTGCCTTTCCAAATCATGTCCAATCAATTGTATTTACCACAGGTGGACTGTAATCAAGTTGTAGAAACATCTCAAGGATGATCAGTTGAAACAGGATGCACCTGAGCTCAATTTCGAGTCTCATAGCAAAGGGTCTGAATTCTTAGGTAAATAAGGTATTTCTGTTTTTTATTTTTATTACATTAATAATGCTTTGTCATTATGGGGCATTGTGTGTAGATTGCTGAGGATTTTTTTATTTAATCCATTTTAAAATAAGGCTGTAACATAAAACAAAACGTGGATAAAGTCAAGTGGTCTGAATACTTTCCGAAGGCACTGTATATACACAACTAATTGACCAACGTCAGTTCAATTACTTGAAATCCATGTTTAGATGTTTTATTTTTTTTGCTCAACGCATCATTTCTCTAGAGAGAAATCAAATCATTCAGGAGAGAAAGCAAGTCAAGAACTATGTGGGACGCTGGGCTGAAGGGAATTGTAGTTTTTATTAGGCAAATATTCAACCTAGTTCAGGGCAGAAACATGGTATTAAACTACAATGACCATAATCCATTGCACCTGTTTGTTCCGGCTCTGACAGACAGACAGCCTATACACAGACCACATGAGAGAGGAATGTACCACACAATGACGAAAGGGATAGAGACAGTATGTGAGGTAACTCGATTTATAGTTGTAGTAGTTGGTAGTGTATTTTGAAGAACTAATACAATGATTTCGTCAGCCAATTCTACAGCCTATTTAGGCAGCTAGCAGCTAGCCATCTTGCTAGCAGCCTAGCTAAATAGGATGACTCAAAGACAGTGCAGATTGGGAAAACACAGAGATAACGTTGTCTGGCTGTTTGGCTTCTACTTCCTGAGCAGAGATGAGATGATGACTTTAAGGAATAAAACATTATAAAGTAATTTAATTAAAAAAACAATTTCATTGTTTTGACAATTTAACGTTCACTATTTTGGGCTTTGGAATTTCAATTTTAAAGCTCTAAAATCATTTCAGAATCATTATTTCATAACTCATACAATGCAAGAAAACTGTGATATACAGTGGGGAGAACAAGTATTTGATACACTGCCGATTTTGCAAGTTTTCCTACTTACAAAGCATGTAGAGGTCTGTAATTTTTTATCATAGGTACACTTCAACTGTGAGAGACGGAATCTAAAAAAAATCCAGAAAATCACATTGTATGATTATTAAATAATTAATTTGCATTTTATTGCATGACATAAGTATTTGATCACCTACCAACCAGTAAGAATTCCGGCTCTCACAGACCTGTTAGTTTTTCTTTAAGAAGCCCTCCTGTTCTCCACTCATTACCTGTATTAACTGCACCTGTTTGAACTCGTTACCTGTATAAAAGACACCTGTCCACACACTCAATCAAACAGACTCCAACCTCTCCACAATGGCCAAGACCAGAGAGCTGTGTAAGGACATCAGGGATAAAATTGTAGACCTGCACAAGGCTGGGATGGGCTACAGGACAATAGGCAAGCAGCTTGGTGAGAAGGCAACAACTGTTGGCGCAATTATTAGAAAATGGAAGAAGTTCAAGATGACGGTCAATCTCCCTCGGTCTGGGGCACCATGCAAGATCTCACCTCGTGGGGCATCAATGATCATGAGGAAGGTGAGGGATCAGCCCAGAACTACACGGCAGGACCTGGTCAATGACCTGAAGAGAGCTGGGACCACAGTCTCAAAGAAAACCATTAGTAACACACTGCGCCGTCATGGATTAAAATCCTGCAGCGCACGCAAGGTCCCCCTGCTCAAGCCAGCGCATGTCCAGGCCCGTCTGAAGTTTGCCAATGACCAGCTGGATGATCCAGAGGAGGAATGGGAGAAGGTCATGTGGTCTGATGAGACAAAAATAGAGCTTTTTGGTCTAAACTCCACTCGCCATGTTTGGAGGAAGAAGAAGGATGAGTACAACCCCAAGAACACAATCCCAACCGTGAAGCATGGAGGTGGAAACGTAATTCTTTGGGTATGCTTTTCTGCAAAGGGGACAGGACGACTGCACCGTATTGAGGGGAGGATGGATGGGGCCATGTATCGCGAGATCTTGGCCAACAACCTCCTTCCCTCAGTAAGAGCATTGAAGATGGGTCGTGGCTGGGTCTTCCAGCATGACAATGACCCGAAACACACAGACAGGGCAACTAAGGAGTGGCTCCGTAAGAAGCATCTCAAGGTCCTGGAGTGGCCTAGCCAGTCTCCAGACCTGAACCCAATAGAAAATCTTTGGAGGGAGCGACAGCCCCGAAACCTGAAGGATCTGGAGAAGGTCTGTATGGAGGAGTGGGCCAAAATCCCTGCTGCAGTGTGTGCAAACCTGGTCAAGAACTACAGGAAACGTATGATCTCTGTAATTGCAAACAAAGGTTTCTGTACCAAATATTAAGTTCTGCTTTTCTGATGTATCAAATACTTATGTCATGCAATAAAATGCAAATTAATTACTTAAAAATCATACAGTGTGACTTTCTGGATCACAGTTGAAGAGTACCTATGATAAAAATTACAGACTTCTACATGATTTGTAAGTGGGAAAACCTGCAAAATCGGCAGTGTATCAAATACTTGTTCTCCCCACTGTACATATATTTTTTTAAATAACCGAACGGACCTCAAAAAGCACTAATCTCTCAACACTACTATACTCTACTTCTCTGCTGTTGTGGGTTAGCATAGTGCAGCCAGCTGGTTCCTACTTCTCTGCTGTTGTGGGTTAGCATAGTGCAGCCAGCTGGTTCCTACTTCTCTGCTGTTGTGGGTTAGCATAGTGCAGCCAGCTGGCTCCTACTTGTCTTCCACATACACCCCCCCCCCCCCCCCCCCCCCACAGATATAAAAAGCATACGATCAGCAATCAATCACCGTTGACGACTAGGCGGTGTCATTAGATCACCATGGCGCCAGTTAGACCAGGACTAGCCGTTAGTGTTCTGCTTTTATCACCCTAATTGTGGCTTGGAATAAGAGGCTATGTCCCAATAGGCACCCTATACCCTATAAAGAGCATTACTTTCTTACCAAGACCCATTGAGCTCTGGTCAAAAGTATTGAACTGTGTAGGGAATAGGGTGCCATTTTGGACCATTCTGACTAATGCAGGTTGGAGGGGTGTGTATCATAACAGATCAGTGCAACACAGACAGGGTAGGATGGGGCACTCTGTGTGACCTCAGCTGATTCTGATGGATAGATAGATAGATAGATAGATAGATAGATAGATAGATAGATAGATAGATAGATAGATAGATAGATAGATAGATAGATAGATAGGTACTTTATTGCTCCCCCGGGGGGGAAATTTCATTGTCAAGCAGCTACAACAAAACACAGGGCAGGTGCAAAATGCCACAACGAAAGTACACAAAAGACAGATACACGGTACATGATACATAGAGCGGCAGTATGAAAAAGTATAGAAATACAAGATATCTGGAGTGCAAAAAAAAAAAGCTATAAAAAGACATTGCATAGTAGGGGTGGTTGGCTGAATATGTACACTATACATTGGTGGATGTTGGATGGTTAACTATACTATACAGGTTGATGGCAGAGAAATACTTCAGTAGCTAAAAATGCATATGATATGAGCGAGGGTAATAATAGTTTACTTAATAGACAGACTGGTTAAATGAACAGGTAAGTGAACATTTTGCATGGTTAAATTAGCTGTACAGTTAGGTATACAGTTATATTTCCAGATAAGTGAATACTTGCATGGTTACACAAACTGTACAGGTAAATGACAGGAAGAGATACTTAAATAGCTAAATGTGTGTATGATATAATTTAGGGTAATAATAGTAATTCCCTTAAAATACAGTCCTTAGTGCGCAGGGTTTATTTACAGACAACTGCACTTATTGCACATTCAATATACTAAAAGCAATATATATTCTGAATCTCTAAGGACTGCTGTGGACTTATTGAACATCTCTCATCACACATTCTGTTGGTGAGATGGAGGTGTGTTGAATTAATGTGATGTTTGATGGTCAGATAAATACGACATAAAACAGATATCTCCCAGCAGCCTGTGGAGTAAAGGCGTTATCCAGGGTACATGGTAGTAGTCTGACCAAGGGTACATGGTAGTAGTCTGTACATGGTAGTAGTCTGACCAAAACTCATTATATTTGGTATTTCTGTATACAGGAAGTGCATATGTTTACTCTACTTAGAGTTTGTTGAGTCATTTATTTTCATTATTATTTGTAACGTGTATCATGGACTAGATTTGTCCCTCTGAAGGACATTTAGAAACATGCCAATGCTGCCACTTCATGGCTCAGTGAGGAACTGTCTGACAAAATAAAGTTTAACCACATTGTAACGCTATCGTCCAGGCAGATATTAGTAAAATGCAGAGAAGAGATTAGTTTGCCTTGAAAACTGGTTACCAGAGCTATGCTTACTGCATCAGGAAATCTGAACGGTATGTCTGTTTTCAGGGGTGCTTGAATTAATTTTCTACAGATTTAGTAAGATACTTAAGCCAAATGTTGCATATCTTTGCCTTATTCTCTGTAGTCTAGGTGGATATAGTTGATCTACAGTTGGTGACAGTGACACTGTAAATCTAGACACTGTAGATCTAGACACTCTAGACACTGTAAATCTAGACACTGTAGATCTAGACACTCTAGACACTGTAAATCTAGACACTGTAGATCTAGACACTGTAGATCTAGACACTCTAGACACTCTAGATCTAGACACTCTAGACACTCTAGATCTAGACACTCTAGACACTCTAGATCTAGACACTCTAGACCAGGCCTGGGCAATTATTTTCCATGGAAGGCCACATTAGAAAATATTTTGCCAACCCGGGCCAGAATCATACAACAGGATTATACATCATGTGCATGACTGTGTTGACAGATATCTACTGTAAATCACTATGACTGTGTTGACAGATATATCTACCGTAAATCACTATGACTGTGTTAACAGATATCTACTGTAAATCACTATGACTGTGTTGACAGATATCTACTGTAAATCTATGACTGTGTTGACAGATATATCTACTGTAAATCACTATGACTGTGTTGACAGATATCTACTGTAAATCACTATGACTGTGTTGACAGATATCTACTGTAAATCACTATGACTGTGTTGACAGATATCTACTGTAAATCACTATGACTGTGTTGACAGATATATCTACTGTAAATCACTATGACTGTGTTGACAGATATCTACTGTAAATCACTATGACTGTGTTGACAGATATATCTACTGTAAATCACGTCCAGATATGCTACTTATTTTACTTTTTTAACACACACAGAAATAAACCACATCCAGGTTCTCCTTTTGGTTGGTATTTTCATTTTTAAACATGCAATGAACTACACAGAGGGAAAGTACACATTCAGCACCCTGGACAGAACTCCTGTTAACGGGTGACGCACAGAAACACATGAAAGAGAGAGAGCTCAACATTACATTTAAACTACTCAGTCAGTGTGAGGAGTGAAGTCTCTGATGGGCGTTGACTAGAGCAGTGAAGTCAAGTTTCTGACGTCGCTATGCGCAGGATTGCTGAGAGGTAAGAGATGATCTGTGCCTTGTCTTGTTATATTTCATCACTGAAAATGTCTGTTCACATACATAGGTTGACCCAAACAGTACAAACATCTTCTGAGCATGACTCCTAATCTTTGGAAAGTTTTGTTCATCGAGAACCTTGTCAGTGACATTGTTTTGAATAGTTCTCCAATCACTGCATCAGACTGAAGATCGATAAGCTCATGTTGCAGGTCAGTGGGAGCGTTATCCACATTGAAGGTGAAAGGAGAGGAAACCAACAGCATGTCATTTTCCAACACTTTGAAATCTTCAAAACAACAAGAAAACTCACCTTTCAAAGCACGCAGCAGCAATGTATACTTCTCCTGCTGGTCATCTGATAGGGAACAGACTAGTAGTGTCGGAAGGTGGGTGAGATTGTTGGCTTCTACTTGGCGGGTCAGGAGGAGTAATTTTCCCTTGAAGGCTTTGACAAGGCTGTACATCTGATGTGCAAAAAGGCTCTTCCCTTGTAGTTTGGAATTCAGTTCATTCATGAGGGCCATGATGTCCATGGTGAAGGCAAAATCAGCCAACCATTCTTTATCTTGCAGTTGAGGGAAATCCACATATTTTCCTTTCATTTGCAAAAACTCTGCAATCTCCGACTTCAGGTCCCACACCCTTTTAAGCACCTTCCCCAAACTCAGCCATCTCATGTTTGTGTGGTAGGGGAGATCTGCATGACCTGACTGTCTCTTCCAACAGTGAGGCAAACTGCCTGTGGTTTAAAGATGTTGCTCTTAGGAAGTTTACCACTTAAGTGACTGTATCCACAACATGGTGTTCAGGTTTCAGCTCAGCTACTTGATCTTATATCCTTTTCAAAAGGCCAACATTTTTTTCCTGTCAAGTTTGGGCACCCATCAGTGGTCACACTGGATAACTTTTCAAAACTCAGTCCCAGCTTTGCCACACACTTATTAACCTCCCCCCTGTGGTTGTGCTCTTCATTGACTGCACTGAAGCAAGCTCCTCTGTAAGTCTGGGGTTATGCCTTGTAAGAATATCAACAACTGTGCCGTGTCACATGCATCACTGCTCTCATCCAGGGCCAAGGAGAAATAGGTGAAATCCTTTACCTTGTCTTTCAACTGTTGTTCCATATTCACTGCGATGTCCTTAACACGCCGTGTCACTTCGTCTTGAGAGGGAAACATTTTCAAACAGCTCTTTCTTGTCGGGGCAAAGTATTGCTGCGGAGTCAATTAAACATTATTAAATGAAATTGCCCTCAGCAAATGGATTGCTATGTTTAGCGATTTTGTGGCACAGTACATAGCTAGCTCTTGCAATTCCGTTGTTTGCTGAATGCTGTTTTGTGAAGAGTCCTTGCTGCTTTTGCAACTGAGAAAGCAACTCTTTCGATGCACTTGCCCTCTGCTCCGAAGACATATTCCTATATTTCTCTGCATGCTTTGTCTGGAAGTGTCGGGACATTCTAAACTCATCTACTGTAGATCTAGACATTCTAAACTCATCTACTGTAGATCTAGACATTCTAAACTCATCTACTGTAGATCTAGACCAGGGGTGTGTAAACCTTTTGGCTCAAGGGCCACATTGAGTTTTTGAAACCAAGTGAAGGGCCACATACTATATGTGTGACAAAACATGTGAAGCCTTTATTAATTTTCGCATTGACACGCAACTACTAGTTTACTGTAGGTGTACATACGCTTGCAGAACAATTCTACCCTTGTACCATCTCTATACTTGTTTTTTGCGATCACATTTTTCACAAAATGTTTTCAAAATTGATAAAATGTATAACATCACAGACACAGTCAAACACACACCCAGATCCTGCATCTCTACCCTTGTAAAGTACAATCAGACTTACAGTCGCAAAATGGAAACTTAAAAAAAAAAATATATATATATATATATACAGCGGGTGAAATAAGTATTGAACACGTCACCATTTTTCTCAGTAAATATATTTTCAAAGGTGCTATTGACATGACATTTTCACCAGATGTTGGTAACAACCCAAGTAATCCATACATACAAAGAAACCAAAACAAATAAGTTCAGAAATTAAGTTATGTGTAATAATGTGAAATGACACAGGGAAAAAGTATTGAACACATGAAGAAAGGGATGTGCAAAAAGGCATGGAAAGCCAAGACAGCAGCTGAAAACTATCAGTAATTAAAAAGCAATCCAGCCCCCTGTCAGTACAAATTAATATCAGCTGGTTCAGTCCCAACTGATGGCCTTCAAAAAGGTCTCATTGCCAAGGTGTCACACAAGAAACATCTCATGATGGGTAAAAGCAAAGAGCTGTCTCAAGACCTTCGCAACCTAATTGTTGCAAAACATAATGATGGCATTGGTTATAGGCACATTTCTAAGCTTCTGAATGTTCCAGTGAGCACTGTTGGGGCCATAATACGGAAGTGGAAAGACATTCATTTCACCATAAATTTGCCTCGACCAGGTGCTCCTCGCAAGATTTCTGACAGAGGAGTGAAAAGAATAATCAGAAGAGTTGTCCAAGAGCCAAGGACCACTTGTGGAGAGCTTCGAAAAGACCTGCAATTAGCAGGTACTGTTGTCTCAAAGAAAACAGTAAGTAATGCACTCCACCGCCATGGCCTGTATGCACACTCACCACGCAAGACTCCATTGCTGAAAAAAAAGCATGTTGAAGCTCGTTTAAAGTTTGCTGCACAACATTTGGAAAAGCCAGTGAAATACTGGGAGAATATAGTCTGGTCAGATGAGAGCAAAATTGAACTGTTTGGATGTCATAATACACACCATGTTTGGAGGAGAAATGGCACTGCACATCACCCTTAAAACACCATACCAACAGTAAAGTTTGGAGGTGGGAACATCATGGTGTGGGGCTGCTTTTCAGCAAATGGTACTGGCAAACTTCACATAATTGAAGGAAGGATGAATGGGCAAATTTACCGAGACATTCTTGACAAAAATCTGCTGCCATCTACCAGGATGATGAAGATGAAACGAGGGTGGACATTTCAACAAGACAATGATCCCAAACACACAGCCAAGGAAACTCTCAATTGGTTTCAAAGAAAGAAAATAAAGCTGCTAGAATGGCCCAGCCAATCACCTGACTTAAATCCCATTGAAAATCTATGGAAAGAACTGAAGATCAAGATTCATAGAAGAGGCCCACGGAACCTTCAAGATTTGAAGACTGTTTGTGTGGAAGAATGGGCCAAAATCACACCAGAGCAATGCATGCGACTAGTTTCTCCATACAGGAGGCGTCTTGAAGCTGTCATTACCAACAAAGGCTTTCGTACAAAGTATTAAATAAATATCAGTAAGTGTGTTCAATACTTTTTCCCTGTGTCATTTCACAATATTACACATAACTTAATTTCTGAACTTATTTGTTTTGGTTTCTTTGTATGTATGGATTACTTGGGTTGTTACCAACATCTGGTGAACATTTCATGTCAATAGCACCTTTGGAAATATATTTACTGAGAAAAATGTTGACGTGTTCGATACTTATTTCACCCGCTGTATTATATGACTTGAGACATACAAAATGTAACAGAAGATGTGTAAAAAAACCCTGAATCATATGGTAAAAGTATCCGTTTCATTTGGAATGGTCTGCTTTTGAAAACATATTAAGGAACAATTCTCATCTCCATTGTGAGCCATATTTACATTTATCCAATCACCTCAGCCCAAATATGACTGATTAGTTATTACCTGTGTCCAAGTGGATTGCTGGATAATTCTCACTGCATAACCATCATCATTAAAAAGCATAATCCTTGCCTACCCCATTCATGGTTATTCGAGTCTTAATGTGAACAATGGGTCTGGTCACCTCTCTTGGCAGAACAGCTGACAAGTGGTCATTTGTAAAATTTGACCTGTAATGGGATTTGTTGTAATTCATGACTGAGAACATTTGTTCACACACATATGTGTACCCGAATAAAACAAACCTAATTTTTAACGTTTGGAACCTTTGTTTTATTCAGTGAGCCATAGAACTGGTCCATTGTTGCTGCTCCTTTAAAGCTCTGTCACTTTGTATGTCGATGAGCTCCAATTACGTGTCTGTTGGTGCTTTCTCACTGTTGACAGACAGGGGGCGTGATACACTGTTCTCACTGTTGACAGACAGGGGGCGTGATACAAGCTCCAGCTCAGTCTCAATCTTGGCGAAGTCTGAGAAGTGGCGGGAAAACTCAGCCGCTTCACTTACTGATACAATTTATTTGAGCAATAGATAGATAGATAGGTCCTTTATTGATCCCCGAGGGGAAATTTCTTTGAAAAAACACAGGGCAGGTGCAAAATGCCAGAACAAAAATACACAAAAGACAGATACATGATACATAGAGCGGCAGTATGAAAAAGTCTGGAGTGCAAAAAAGCTATAAAAAGACATAGCATAGTATGGGTGGATGGCTGAATACGTACACTGTGCACTGTGCATGGTTAACTATACTATACAGGTCGATGGCAGAGAAATGCGTATGATATAAGTGAGGGTAATAATAGTTTACTTAATAGACAGACTGGTTAAATGAACAGGTAAGTGAATATTTTGCATGGTTAAATTAACTGTACAGGTAAATATACAGTTATATTTACAGATAAGTGAATATTTGCATGGTTACACAAACTGTACAGGTAAATGACAGGAAGAGATACTTAAATAGCTAAATGTGTGTATGATATAATTTTGGGTAATAATAGTAATTCCCTTAATACAGTCCTTAGTGCGCAGGGTTTAATTACAGATAACTGCACGTATTGCACATTCGATATAATAAATGCAATGAAAAAAGATACTACTGACAGGATACTAATGTAGTATATACATACAATATAGCTCAGTATTTGAATGATTTTTGCTCACCTTTTTAAGGGTGCCAATATTTTGGAGATCACCCTGGTCTTTCACCCCTACTGCCCCTGCTAAGCTAGGCTGTAATCTACACGTGGAAGATGTAAACATAGATGTAGGCCTACGACATTATCCCTGAGAGCAGAGCGTGTGATGACTGACCTTAGTGATAGAAAGACAGAGACAAAGCAGGACAGAGACAAAGAGGGCCTTGCTCTGAGCAGTTGCCATACCAGGTGGTGATGTATCCAGTCAGGATGCTCTCGATGGTGCAGCTGTAGAACTTTTGAGGATCTGGGGACCCATGACAAATCTTTTCAGTCTCCTGAGGGGGAATAGGCTTTGTCGTGCCCTCTTCACGACTGTCTTGGTGTGTTTTGACCATGATAGTTTGTTGGTGATGTGGACACCAAGGAACTTGAAGCTCTCAATCTGCTCCACTACAGCCCTGTTGATGAGAATGGGGGCATGCTCTGTCCTCCTTTTCCTGTAGTCCATAATCATCTTATTTTGTCACACCCTGATCTGTTTCACCTGTCTTTGTGATTGTCTCCACCCCCTTCCAGGTGTCGCCCATCTTCCTCATTATCCCCAGTGTATTTATACCTGTGTACCTGTGTTCTCTGTTTGGCTGTTGCTAGTTCGTTTTGTTCGTCAAGCCTACCAGCGTTTTTCCCCTTTGCTCCTGTCTTGCTATAGTTCCTGTTTTCCCGGTTTTGACCATCCTGCCCTGACCCCATGCCTGCCTGCCGTCTTGTACCTTTGACCCACTACTCTGGATTACTCTGCTTGCCACTGACCTGTCTTTTGTCTGCCCCTGTTGGTGCAATAAACATTGTTATTCCGACGTTGTCTGCGCCTGGGTCTTACCTTGAAACGTGAGACCTTTGTCTTTATCACATTGAGGGAGAGGTTGTTATCCTGGAACCACATGGCCAGGTCTCTGACCTCCTCCCTATAGGCTGTCTCATCGTTGTCAGATATCAGGCCTACCACTGTTGTGTTGTCGGCAAACTTAATGATGGTGTTGGAGTCGTGCCTGGCCATGCAGTCGTGGGTGAACAGGGAGTACAGGAGGGGACTGAGCACGCACCCCTGAGGGGCCCTCCTTATTGAGGATCAGCATGGCAGATGTGTTGTTACCGACCCCGTACCACCTAGGAGCGGCCCATCAGGAAGTCTAGGATGCAGTTGCATAGGGAGCAGTTCAACCCGACAGTCAAAATGTTGCGTTGATCCGCCATCATACTTATAAGTAAATAAACATTGAGTTTAAGGAAGAACTCTGACTTGTGTGATTAGTTTGCGTCTCCTCATTTGATAATATAGAAAAATACCACCACAAGACACTTGCCAGTTATCAGTGCATGCTCGGACTACATGTCCTGGTAATCCTTCTGGCCCTGCGGCCTTGTGAATGTTGACCTGTTTAAAGGCCTTACTCACATCGGCTACGGAGAGGGGGATCACACAGACGTCCGGAACAGCTGATGCTCTCATGCATGCCTCAGTGTTGCTTTTCTCGAAGTGAGCATAGAAGTAATTTAGCTCGTCTGGTAGCTCGTGTCACTGGGCAGCTCTCGGCTGTGCTTCCCTTTGTAGTCTGTAATAGTTTGCAAGCCCTGCCACATCCGACGAGCGTCGGAGCCGGTGTAGTACGAATCAATCTTAGTCCTGTATTGGCACTTTGCCTGTTTAATGTTTCGTCAGAGGGCATAGCAAGATTTCTTATAAGCGTCCGGGTTAGAGTCCCGCTCCTTGAAAGCGGCAGCTCTACCCATCAGCTCAGTGCGGATGTTGCCTGTAATCCATGGCTTCTGGTTGGGGTATGTACATATGGTCACTATGGGGACGATGTCATCAATGCACTTTTTGATGAAGCCAGTGACTGATGTGGTATACTCCTCAATGCCATCGGAAGAATCCCGGAAAATGTTCCAGTCTGTGCTAACAAAACAGTCCATTGATCATCCTTGAGATGTTTCTACAACTTGATTGGAGTCCACCTGTGGTAAATTCAATTGATTGGACATGATTTGGAAAGGCACACCCCCCTCTATATGGTCAGATTTGCCAAATGGAGGGTGAGTGAGAGCTTTGTTCGCGTCTCTGTGTGTGGAGTAAAAGGTTTTTTCCTTTAACTTGCTGGTAGAAATGAGGTAAAACAGATTTAAGTTTCCCTGCATTAAAGTTCCAGGCCACTAGGAGTGCCGCCACTGGATGAGCGTTTTCCTGTTTGCTTATGGCCTTATACAGCTCATTGAGTGCGGTCTTAGTGCCATCATCGGTTTGTTGTGGTAAATAGACAGCTACGAAAAATATAGATGAAAACTCTATTGGTAAATAGTGTGGTCTACAGTGTGGTCTACCTCAGGTGAACAAAACCTAGAGACTTCCTTAATATTTGATTTATTGCACCAGCTGTTGTTTACAAATATACACTGCCGTGGATCTGGTGTGACCTGGCTGACAATCCTGTACAAGAAGAACAACAGAAGTATTTACCTTCTCCTCTCATTGTGTCATGTCATTCCTTTCAATTATGTATCTATTACTGGCCAGTCTTCAGATAGGAGGGACAAAATGGATTTCCTTACCAGTCATTAGACTACAGATGTGTGTGTGTGTGTGTGTGTCCATAAGTCTGCCCGTGTTCTGGCCACAGCCTGGTTGCCATGAGAACGGCATGGAGGATGACATTACTGCGTTACTGTGACATCACCAGACAGTGACTCATACTCTTTGGGTTGTGTGTGTGTGTGTGTGTGTGTGTGTGTGTGTGTGTGTGTGCTAGTGTCCTTGCGATCGCTGCGATGCAGCTACAAGACAGACAAAAAAACACCAACCCAGATAATTTCAACAGTGTTTTCATTCTATGTAACAAAAATAATTACATTGTTCTTTGTTCTAAGAGCCGGAACAGAATTAATAAACGAGACACACATACATTCACATCAACAGCACAGGAAAGTTGACGTCAACAGCATAATTTTTTATATTGCACAACTGAGCTCAAATGGTCCACCTGTCACAGAATAGAATATATTGGTATTCATTAATAGAATTATACAGATTCGTAGTAAAATTATGGGTTGGTTTCATTCTAGCTTTTATGTTTCCGTACAATGCATGTGATATTTCTTAATAGGTTGGTTCTCTATCTAATCAACATACCATTGTGATGTGGTATATTTTAACAGTGTCAGTCAACCATATTAAACCAGTTTTAAACATATCTTTATCACATATAATATATTCATTGATTTAAGTGAATAACCTATTACAGTTTTTTCTGAATGCTTAAACACTAACAGTGATTCTTGAAGCACTATCTCTGAAACCATCAACACTTGTAGCCAATGCATTTACCCAGTGAGCCAAACTGAATGCACGTTCTCTGCTTTACACTCAGTCTGTAATTGAATAAAACACTTCTAGTAAAACTGTAACCATTGGTCTCTACGTTGTTACACTATTTCACCAACTGTCTTTACTCATTGAAACATGGAAACACTTTTAGATAATGAGTTCACTTACTAATCAGAGCTTGAGCACTATAAACAGACATCTGTTTAAACTAAACATCTGGTTTGGACAACAATGGAGGCCAATATTGGACAGAGAGTAAGAGGGGTGAGAACTAGAGGAGGAGGAGGAGGAGGAGGAAGAGGAGGAAGAGGAGGAAGAAGATGAAGAGGAAGGGGAGTCAGGAACATAATAACTGATGAAATCAGAGCGACTGTGGTTGGCCATGTTGTCAACCATGGGATGAGCATGAGGGAGGCTGGGTAACGGGTTCAACCACATCTGAGCCGCTATACTGTTGCAGGTATCATCCGGATATTTCAAAATGAGAACCGGTAAGTAATTAAGTGCTGTAGTCTTACTGGTACATTAATATGTACTGTACTTTCATAATGAGAAGGATCTATCACTAAAACCATTCAAATGTTTTTACAGAACTGCAAGAAAACCAGTATCTGGTGGAAGAGGTGGACTGTTCAGCCCAGAGCAGGAGACTCACATTGTAAATATGGTCATTGTAAATAACTGCATCAGACTCAGAGAACTGCAGGAACACATAATGGCAGATAACACCATATTCCAAAACGTCTACAGAGTGAGTCTCTCTGCACTGACTTGTCTACTGAAACACAGTAGAATTAGGATGAAGCAGCTGAACAGAGTCTCTTTAGAAAGAACCTCACACCGTGTAAAACAACTGATATATGAATATGTGCAGGTAAGATATACTGTCCCATCATTGGTACTGGATCTGGAAGTGGATGCTGCTACATCATACTGACTGATCCCTGTCTTTTCATACTGTGATACACTGTTTTGTCTTGTCTCTTTCAGAGAGTCATGGAGCTAGAAACAGATCATGCATCATGAGCTAATATATGTGGACGAGGCCGGTCTCAACCAAGAGTCCGTGGCAGAAATATCATCGAACACCGTGCCATCATCAACGTCCCGGGACAACGTGGTGGCAACATAACAATGTGTTCAGCTATTAGTCAAAACGGTGTCCTTCACCATCATGCAATCCTAGGCCCATACAACACTGCACACATTATCACATTTCTGGACTCCCTCCACAACAGACTAATCCCTAATGATCAGGGGCCAGAGCAGCCCAGGGACGTTATCATCTGGGACCATGTTAGTTTCCACCGGGCTGCTGTGGTCCGCAATTGGTTCACAGGTCACCCACTTTTCATTACACTCAATCTCCCCAATCTCCGTTCTTGAATCCTATTGAAGAATTCTTCTCTGCATGGCGTTGGAAGGTGTATGATCTCCAGCCCCACCAACGCATACCCCTTCTACAGGCAATGGAGGAGGCTTGTGGAGACATCGATCAGGGGTCATGCCAGGCCTGGATACGGAACCTGGCGATACTTTCCACGCTGCCTAGCTCAAGACAACATCGCATGTGATGTGGACGAAGTCTTATGGCCACACCCACAAAGGAGAGATGGAGCCTCGTTTTTCAAGCACAAATGTTTTTGTTTTCTTCTACGGAGCTTTTGTTGTTTGAGGTTTTAGAACATTTACAAAAAAAACAAAAAAACTATTTGTATTAATAGTGTGTTATGTTCGGAATACACATCCAGACTTTACACATTTGGATACCTGTGTGTATGTGTGTTTACTACATGTACAACAAAACTTTATTGCAAACTGCTATGCCCTGCACACAGAAAAGCAAAAGCCACAAGTGTTTTTCATTTATACTATCAGTGCGTAGTTGGTGCTTCGTGTGCTTATTCAAATGATGGTTTGTGTTTACTGTATTGACGCAAAAACTTTTCTTTTAAAGAGTTTGAAGAGTTTTGCAAGAATTGTTTGCTTTTGCAAGAGATGTATAATGTTTTGTTGGTTTGGTGTTAGGTTTTGTGGTTAGTGTGTAGAGTTTTGCAAAAATAGCCTATAGTTTCAAAGATAGTGCCTAAACTATCAGAAAAAACTGTAATGACGTTGGAATTACATTTGTTTCCCAGGGGCCAACTAGGCCAAATATCTCAAAGGAAGCAAGCATAACACATCCTAAACCCCATTTAGATTTCCCCAGGGGTATCAATACAGATAGTTATAAAATCAAACCACAGTAACATTCAACAGATAGCCTTCAACAAGAAGCAACAAGAACTAAGATATAATTCTCACTTAGTGGATGTTATCCTAACATCATCATTCCCTGCTACGTCCCAAATGGCACCCTATGGGTCCTGATCAAAAGTAGTGCACTACAGGGAATAGGGTGCTATTTGGGACTTGGGACTTAACCCTGCTGCGTCTGAGAGCTCACATTAGAAGTCATCATGCAGCTCAATCTCTGACCACTGTGAGGCGCTGTGACTCAATGGTGTTCACAGTGCTACCTTGTTGTTGGTGAGGAAGCTACACAGTTCAACTTTCCTCCTCAAACTATACCAACCAAACTGTTATTTCAATGATATACCAACCTAACTGTAATTTAAATGATATACCAACCCAACTTTTATTTCAATGATATACCAACCCAACTGTAATTTAAATGATATACCAACCCAACTTTTATTTC
Organism: Thymallus thymallus; assembly: GCA_023634145.1. Lineage (NCBI taxonomy): Eukaryota > Metazoa > Chordata > Actinopteri > Salmoniformes > Salmonidae > Thymallus > Thymallus thymallus. The sequence goes on from CM042396.1 coordinate 31,859,189, forward strand.
AATGATATACCAACCTAACTGTAATTTAAATGATATACCAACCCAACTTTTATTTCAATGATATACCAACCCAACTGTAATTTCAATGATATACCAACCTAACTGTAATTTAAATGATATACCAACCCAACTTTTATTTCAATGATATACCAACCCAACTGTAATTTAAATGATATACCAACCCAACTTTTATTTCAATGATATACCAACCCAACTGTAATTTAAATGATATACCAACCCAACTTTTATTTCAATGATATACCAACCTAACTGTAATTTAAATGATATACCAACCCAACTTTTATTTCAATGATATACCAACCTAACTGTAATTTAAATGATATACCAACCCAACTTTTATTTCAATGATATACCAACCTAACTGTAATTTAAATGATATACCAACCCAACTGTAATTTAAATGATATACCAACCCAACTGTAATTTAAATGATATACCAACCCAACTGTAATTTAAATGATATACCAACCTAACTGTAATTGAGGTGAGAGGGAGGGTTTACACCAGGGATCATCAACTAGATTCATTAGTAGATACGATCATGTGTCTCTATTATGTGTGGGAATACTTGGGAACAGATTTCTTAAATTAAAATCACTTGGAGCTCATTTCCTGGTGTTT
>CM042396.1:31869830-31877330 GCA_023634145.1 Thymallus thymallus
GTGGATGTGCTGGGTGTCTGACTCTATAGCCTTGTGGATGTGCTGGGTGTCTGACTCTATAGCCTTGTGGATGTGCTGGGTGTCTGACTCTATAGCCTTGTGGATGTGCTGGGTGTCTGACTCTATAGCCTTGTGGATGTGCTGGGTGTCTGACTCTATAGCCTTGTGGATGTGCTGGGTGTCTGACTCTATAGCCTTGTGGATGTGCTGGGTGTCTGACTCTATAGCCTTGTGGATGTGCTGGGTGTCTGACTCTATAGCCTTGTGGATGTGCTGGGTGTCTGACTCTATAGCCTTGTAGATGTGCTGGGTGTCTGACTCTATAGCCTTGTGGATGTGCTGGGTGTCTGACTCTATATCCTTGTAGATGTGCTGGGTGTCTGACTCTATAGCCTTGTGGATGTGCTGGGTGTCTGACTCTATAGCATTGTGGATGTGCTGGGTGTCTGACTCTATAGCCTTGTGGATGTGCTGGGTGTCTGACTCTATAGCATTGTGGATGTGCTGGGTGTCTGACTCTATAGCCTTGTGGATGTGCTGGGTGTCTGACTCTATAGCCTTGTGGATGTGCTGGGTGTCTGACTCTATAGCCTTGTGGATGTGCTGGGTGTCTGACTCTATAGCCTTGTGGATGTGCTGGGTGTCTGACTCTATAGCCTTGTGGATGTGCTGGGTGTCTGACTCTATAGCCTTGTGGATGTGCTGGGTGTCTGACTCTATAGCCTTGTGGATGTGCTGGGTGTCTGACTCTATAGCCTTGTGGATGTGCTGGGTGTCTGACTCTATAGCCTTGTGGATGTGCTGGGTGTCTGACTATATAGCCTTGTGGATGTGCTGGGTGTCTGACTCTATAGCCTTGTGGATGTGCTGGGTGTCTGACTCTATAGCCTTGTGGATGTGCTGGGTGTCTGACTCTATAGCCTTGTGGATGTGCTGGGTGTCTGACTCTATAGCCTTGTGGATGTGCTGGGTGTCTGACTATATAGCCTTGTGGATGTGCTGGGTGTCTGACTCTATAGCTTAACCATGAATGTGCTGGGTGTCTGACTATATAGCCTTGTGGATGTGCTGGGTGTCTGACTCTATAGCCTTGTGGATGTGCTGGGTGTCTGACTCTATAGCCTTGTGGATGTGCTGGGTGTCTGACTCTATAGCCTTGTGGATGTGCTGGGTGTCTGACTCTATAGCCTTGTGGATGTGCTGGGTGTCTGACTCTATAGCCTTGTGGATGTGCTGGGTGTCTGACTCTATAGCCTTGTGGATGTGCTGGGTGTCTGACTCTATAGCCTTGTGGATGTGCTGGGTGTCAGACTCTATAGCCTTGTGGATGTGCTGGGTGTCTGACTCTATAGCCTTGTGGATGTGCTGGGTGTCTGACTCTATAGCCTTGTGGATGTGCTGGGTGTCTGACTCTATAGCCTTGTGGATGTGCTGGGTGTCTGACTCTATAGCCTTGTGGATGTGCTGGGTGTCTGACTCTATAGCCTTGTGGATGTGCTGGGTGTCTGACTCTATAGCCTTGTGGATGTGCTGGGTGTCTGACTCTATAGCCTTGTGGATGTGCTGGGTGTCTGACTCTATAGCCTTGTGGATGTGCTGGGTGTCTGACTCTATAGCCTTGTGGATGTGCTGGGTGTCTGACTCTATAGCCTTGTGGATGTGCTGGGTGTCTGACTCTATAGCCTTGTGGATGTGCTACACCATGAATGTGCACTCTTCAAAATATATCTCCAGTCAAAGTTGTTTCTAGCACTTGCCCCCAAAATAAAGCGTACCATCTGGGTTAACTTGGTTGAGCTTACGGAAACATATCTAATATGAGTGTCATCCCAGATGTGGAATAAGACAATATTTCAAAGCATAGTACAGCTTCTGAAAGCACCATGCAAGTGATAAATACACAGACTACTACACCACAGAGTACATGTAATGTTTCCCTAAGTACTATGTAATTACTAGGTGTGACACAGGATTTAGCAACTTCTATATAATAGCATAGTCATTACCAAGTGAAAATACTTACAAACAATAGATGAGCTTATACTTTAGTCAACTTTATTGTTGTTGTTAAAATACCTTACATTTCTTACAAAATATTTTGATTTTTATTGTTAGATTAATAATTTGATTAAATAAAGATATAAAATAAAAATAAGTATTCTAGTGGTGACTCAAATCTGTAGCCTATAGAACGTTGAGTAGCCTAGATAGCTAATTTAGAAACATGGGATTGTCTTTTTCAAGTCAAAATAGAAATCAACAACTCTGTCTCTGTCTTCACATGTTTATTTCTTGTAAGCATTTTCTCACATTGGAGTCTGAGACCTTGTGGTAGAGAAGAATGTAAGTTACCTTATACTAGTTGTCATCATCATCTTCATGTGTTCTATAGTTTAGGCCTATAGCTAGCTCGGCCTAGCTAGCTACCTAGCTAGTTATTGTGTTATCCAGCTAGCTGTAAAAATGCATGCTAACACCAAAGATGTGCATAACTAACCCAAGATAGAACACACCCTGTTGTTTCCAATGGGAAGCTAGCAAATCGAGTGGGCAGAACAAGCAAGGAGGTAGGCGGAGCCAAGCATGAGCAAGCAAGATCATATTGGCACATTCTAGAATGTATTCTGTTAGGGAACGCCTAGTCTGTGAAGTGCGCATGTGTAATAAATAAATTCGCCCTTGCACTCATTTCTAAACATCGCAATTAAAAAAATAATAATTGGCAAAGGGAGTCCACTCTGTTCAGAAAATAATTTGGGAACAGAAAACTGTATTGAGATCAAAAGTTTAATTGATAAGAACATTTTCAGAAAGTCAGCCCAGTTCCATCTCGCTCCATACCATCCCACTGCCGGCCACTGAGCTTTCTATCCCCACCATATTTGGGTATACTTCATATTAACAGCCAACTAGCTATCTAGCTAGGCTAGCTCAGTAGTTGCCAGCAGTGACAGTGTTAGCCAGCTCGCTAATATAATAAACAAAACAACCAAAGTTATCTTGGGGCGGCAGGTAGCCCAGTGGTTAGAGTGTTGGGCCCGTAACCGAAAGGTCGAATCCCCGAGCTGACAAGGTAAAAATCTGTCGTTCTGCCCCTTATTGAAAATAAGAATTTGTTCTTAACTGACTTGCCTAGTAAAATAAAAAAATCTTACTACCTGGAGACCTAAGCAGAGTTGCAGGACGAAACACATAAAATGAAATGAATGATGTAGTATACAACTTGATGACGTGGAACACAAAATACAAGGACCATTTTTGGCTCATGAGCACCACTTTCAAAACTACTAGCTGAAATTACACAAACATTTGAGAGTGCATCTTTATGTAAAAAGTACTACATAAGAGAACATCGCTACACATTTACGTCACCGCAACCCTCTCTCAATTTTCAATTCAATTCACTTTATTGGCATGACGCAACAATGTACATATTGCCAAAGTATCATACATCAATATTTTTGTTTCTTTTTTTTACCTTTTTTAAAAAAAATGTTTATATATATTTCTATATATATATTTTTTCTATTTCATATATATACATACATATACACACGCACATACATATATATACACATATATACATACATACATACATACATACATACATACATACATACATACATACATACATACATACATACATACATACATACATACATACATACATACATACATACATACATACATACATACATACATACACACACATATATATATATATTTTTTAATATAATTACATCAAAGAACAAATAACAACAGGAAAAAAATAAAATAAATTCATTAAATATGTCAGGCACTGTCCCTCAACTTGTGGCAGGCAGCAACATAGCATGCTGCCAGCGCACAGCTGGTCATGTCTTCCCCCAAAAGGATCGGCAGCCTTTCTATGTCAGAGAGGTCCTCAAAGCCCCGGACTACTTGTTCAAATTTGGGGAAGTGACTCTCTCTGATAGTTTTATATTCTACAGGGAGCCAGGTTTTCCTGTGTCTACCCTTCTCAATAGCAAGGCTGTGCTCGCTGAGCCTGTACTTTGTCAAGGTTTTCCTGAGGTTTTGATCAGTCACCATGGTCAGATAGTTTGCCATGGTGTACTGTCGATTTAGGGCCAAATAGCACTGCATTTTGCTTTGTGCTTGTGTTTGTGTTTTCCAATAGGTAATGTAGTTTTGTTTTAGATGTTTTGTAATTTGGTTAATTCTTATTGATTGGATGTTCTGGTCCTGAGGCTTCAGTGTGTTAGTGGAACAAGTTTGTGAACTCAGCCCCCGGACCAGTTGGATGAAGGGACTCTTATCTTTGCTCAACTCTTGGTATTGCAGGGCTTGGTAATGATATGAGAGGGGGTCACTGTGTTTTAGGTGTTTCCAAAACTTAATTGCTCTTTTTTGAGTTTTTAATATTAGTGGATATCGGCCTAATTCTGCCCTAAATGCATTGTTTGTAGTTTTCCTCTGGACATGTAGGAGAATCTTACAAAGTTCCGCGTGCAAGGTCTCAATGGGATGTTTGTCCCAGTGGGTAAAATCTTGTTTTGTAAGTGGACCCCACACCTCGCTGCCATAGAGTGCGATTGGTTCAATCACACATTTAATTAGTTTTTGCCAAATTGTAATAGGTATTTCAATTTGGATTTGTTTTTTAATGGCGTAGAATGCCCTGCGTGCTTTGTCTCTCAGTTCATTCACTGCATTATTTAGGTGTCCAGTCGAACTTATTTTTAAACCTAAATAGTTGTATTGTGTGCAATACTCTATATGTTTTGCACCAATTGAGAACTTTGGTTTTATTCCCTGGGATCTGGAATTTGTCTGGAAAATCATTATTTTGGTCTTTTTGGGGTTTACTGTCAGGGCCCAGGTCTGACAGTACTGCTCTAGCAGGTCCAAGCTCTGCTGTAGACCATGTGCTGTGGGTGAAAGCAGGCACAGGTCATCTGCAAAGAGCAGGCATCTAACTTCCGAATTGTGGAGACTAACACACCAGGGGCTGAGGACTTTTCTAGAATATTGGCCAATTCATTGATGTAAATGTTAAATAGCACAGGGCTGAGATTGCAACCCTGGCGGAGGCCCCGCCCCTGGTTAAATGATTCAGTTTGTTTCTTGCCAATTTTTATGCTACACATGTTGCCTGTATACATTGATTTTATAATGTCATATGTTTTACCCCCTACACCACTCTCTCTCTCTCTCTCTCTTTCTCTCTCTCTCGAGTGCATGCTGGGAGTGAGTGGGCGGAGCGTGGTGAGTGTGCGTGCGAGTTGTAGCCTGTGGCTGGTAAGAGTGCTTTTTTTTTCAAACTTTTTTTCTTGTAAGTGTTACGTTTGTGTTTTTCTTTTTTTGAGGTATTTAGATTTTGTTTGTTTTTTTCGTTGTATTTTTGTGAGGATAGTCAGCTTCCAGCATTTTTTGCTGGAAGCATGGCGACTCCAAACACGATGGCTTTTGAAAATTTAACTCGGCGTCATGGAGTAAAAATTGATTCAAATGCTAACATGGAAGATGTTTGTTTGGCTGTAGGAGATGTTGTGGGTCATGAAAACAACGTGTCCGCCTCGCGAATGAACAATGCGTTAGTGGTTTTTTTTTAAACGATTGAGAAAGCGAATGAAATGGTGCAAAATGGTGTTGTAATTAAAGGTTCACTCACGCCGGTGTTTCCTCTTAGTACTCCCGCCAAGAAAATAATGATTTCAAACGTCCCTCCTTTTGTGAAAGACGAGATAATCGTGCAAGAATTGTCAAGATATGGAAAGATAGTTTCCCCCATCAAAAAAATTCCGCTTGGATGTAAATCGCCTTTAGTTAAACATCTCGTGTCTTTTAGGAGGCAGGTGTTTATGATTCTGAAGGATGGCGAAGATGAACTTGACTTGGTATTTAAATTTAAAATAGATTCCTTTAATTATGTTGTCTTCGCATCATCTGATACTACGATCAAATGTTTTGGTTGTGGGAAAATTGGGCATCTTAGTCGTAATTGCCCTGATAAAGTGAATAAGAACACAGAACAGATTAAAGCAGATCAAGCGGGGAGCGCGAGCGCTGTGGCTGAAACTAGCGCACCTGCGGCGGCTGAAACTAGCTCACCCGCGGCCGCGCCGCTGGAGGCTGAAAGCAGTGTAGCTGCGAGTAACGCGCTGCTAGACGAGCCGCTCGTGGGGGTGAACAGCGCGGGGACACCGGGGTCTGGTTCTCCTGTGGATGATGGAGGGGTTGTGAAGGAGTCTGTGGCGGTAGAGAACGCGGTTGGGTTGAGCAAGACAGTATTTTCTGCTTTTGCAGAACAAGATCGAGACACTGTAAAGGAAGACTTGAGATTGAATGACTGTGAATTAAAATTAAAAGAAAAAAGAATCGAAACGATAAAACCAGTAAACAAGTCAAAAAAGGTGACGCTGAAGAGGAAATCATAGCTTCGGATGACGATGATTCTGATTCTAGCGTTTCTGTGTGTTCAGAGTATTCTGCTTGTTCTCAAAATGAAATCGTAAATGTTTTGTATAAAGCCGAAGACATTCGTGGTTTTCTGCAGGAAACTAAAGGGCTAAAAGGTGTGCAGATTGAGGATTATTTTCCTAATCGTGCACAGTTCGTGAAAGACACCAGATATTTGATGAAAGAAGGAGCTTTCTCAGATCTCGAGGTGTACCGTTTACGCAAATATGTAAACAAGTTAAAAAAACAAATTCCTAGAGATGAGAAGAATGCCATGGTTTAAATCCTTATTTTTGTTTTTTTTTACCATATGCACAATCACCGTTTTTTTCCATCTTAGTTTCTTGTTGAACTTAAATAAAACTATGAGTCAACTAAAAATTTGAACTTTAAATTTAAATGGAGCTAGAGAAGTTCGTAAAAGGATGATGTTGTATGAGTTTATACATCAGAAGTCTGTTGATGTCATGTTAATACAAGAAACACATAGTGATCAAAGAAATGAGGTAGACTGGAAAAGAGAGTGGGGAGGTCAACTTTTTTTTTGTCATAAATCCTCTATTAGTGGAGGTGTTGCAATTTTATTTTCTAAAAATGTGACTCCAGTATCTTATGAATTTGTTGAAATTGAAAAAGGTCGTTTTATAAAAGTTATTGTTAAATTTGAAAAAATTGTTATGGTGTTTTTAAATATTTATGCTCCTAATAGTGGAGTGGAAAGAGTTTTGTTTTTAAACTTAATCAACACTACTCTGAAAAGCCTAAATACAGATGATTTTCTAGTTTTAGGTGGAGATTTTAATTGTACTGAGAACGATAAAGTAGACCGAAATCATTTAGAACCACATGTTGCATCCCAAAGAGTTATTAAGCAACTCGTTCAAACTTTTGATCTCTGTGATATTTGGAGAAATATGCATAAACAATTAAGACAATATACATGGGTTCATTGTAAAGATAACTCATTGTCTTTGGCACGTCTTGATCGGTTTTACAGTTTTAAGCACCAGTTCAATATTTTTAAATCTTCTCAAATTAATCCTGTAGGTTTCTCAGACC